>JBAMJV010011097.1:0-94517 GCA_037951105.1 Echinarachnius parma | reverse complement strand
CACATCCCCAAATTGTTCGAAGAGTATTGCTTCATTTTGGTGAGATGCGAGTGGAGATGAGGGAGAGGGGTGGGGGGACAGGGGCCTTTGGTTGTGGATAGGTAAATGTGAGGGAGAGCAGAAATTGAGTGAGAGGATTTAAGGTATATGGGCTCAAATTTGAAGTGTGTCTTTTTATTGGAAAAGGGGGAGGAGACTCAACTGTTAAACAATGAAAAGAATTAATTATGAGAGCATGTGTTGCTGGCAGGGAAGGGGGGGGGGGGGGGGTACCATGTAGAATTTCCTATTGTGATGCATTGGAAGAGAGGAGGAAGGGGTGGCAGAGGGATAGGGGAAGAGAAGGGGAGAGGGGGGGATGGTTAGAGGTTTTCTAATGGGTCCCAAAGAGGAAGAGAGGAGGCATGCTATTATCAATTCTCAATATAAGCAATTTATGTTCCTATATATTCCATTCGCAGAGTGTCAGTGCTTTGTGACATGGAAATGAAGGGGTGGGGGGGGGGGGGGAAGAATAGAGGTTGGAGTGGGATAGAAAAAGGAGTGGGGAGAGGATAGAAAAGGTAAATTTGCTGCTTGGAGCATACCCTTTCAGATTACTCCCATTAATTACATTAGCAATATAAGGATGTAGAGGTTTTGGATTTGGATAAGGGAAGAGGATTAGGATTAGGTTAAGTGTTTGGGGTTGAGGGTCAAGTTTGTTCCTGGAGGTCAAACTTGGAGCAGGGGAAATGGGAGTTTCAGGCATCATGTAAGTATAACAACGAAATTAGACATCTAGTCCAAGTGGGTATAGACCAAGCAAATATATTATAAGCAGATGGAAATGGGGTGGCAAGTATCACTGCAGGGCCTTAGGAGGGAAGACGAGATGGGGTCGAGGAGGGATAGGGGACATTTTGAAACATGGGACCTAAAGGGCAGACAAGAGGCACATTTCACCCCCATATAAATGGAAGAGGGAGGGAGGGAGGGGATGAAAAAGAAAGCTAGGAGAGGCTACAATATATGGAGGCAGGTATCAATGAAAGGTATGAATTGAAGAATTGGATTAAGATGGTAAGGGGGTCAGGGGAGGAAAGAGTGTTTAGCGAATACATACAAATTGGCTCGGGATGATTTTAACCACACCCACCCCCCCCCCCCCCCCCCCCCCCCAAAATGCCCCCCAAACCCCCCCAAAATCATGAAAGAGGTCTTAGGTATCATATATTATAGATTTAAATGCATGATTTCATAGTGCTATTTTCATACTAAAACATAGCCCACCCCCCCCCCCCCCCCCCCCCCCCCCAAATTACTTTTAGAAAATCGTGGACACAAAAATGGCAGAAAAGAGGATATAAGATTCTTCATGCATTAACAATACATAGTAGGTGTGAGGAGAGTAAAGACGAATGGGAAGAGAAGTTGGAGAGCCCTTGGAGATTGGGATTTTGATATGATGAAGGATGAGGAATGAGAGAGTATTGTCTGTTGGGGGGTGTCATCTGAATTAAGGTTTATTCGGTGGATGAGGTGAGCCATTTTAGACAAAGGGAAGTGAGTGTTATGATACCCCCATTTTCTACATGGGCCTGGTGTGTCATACCTGTATTATTTCATTTGGAATATTAGAAGCAAGTGTTAAAAAGACAGATACATGGAAAGATGGAATTAAAAACTAAAACAAGTATAAAAAAAGGGCTTTGATGGTTTATTTAGTGGACAGATAATAATTTGATATTTTGATAACGAAAAGCAATTTGTACCATGTTTTTGTTTCTCTGTTTCAGTCAGGTAAGGGATAGCGACTCAACAGATCCGAACCACGGAGGGCGGTACAGCTGGTTGATGACTTACTGGTCTCATGAGACAATGCCTTTTTTAAATTTATTTTTAAAATCTAAGAATGGACAATTAAATGTCAATTTTTGATTTTTTCGTTATAAGTTACACAGTGACTGAGATATCAGTTACAATATTGTCACTTTGATAATGAAAATGATTTGTACATTTTTAAATTTTAAATTTTTAAAATATGAGACAATGCCTTTTTAAAA
Source organism: Echinarachnius parma (assembly GCA_037951105.1). NCBI lineage: Eukaryota > Metazoa > Echinodermata > Echinoidea > Clypeasteroida > Echinarachniidae > Echinarachnius > Echinarachnius parma. Next base: position 92,472 of record JBAMJV010011097.1, on the reverse strand, counting down.
TTTATTTTTAAAAATCTAAGAATGGACAATTAAATGTCAATTTTTGATTTTTCGTTATAAGTTACACAGTGACTGAGATATCAGTTACAATATTGTCACTTTGATAATGAAAATGATTTGTACATTTTTAAATTTTAAATTTTTAAAAATTTCAGGTGAGGGATAGCGACCAAACAGACCCGCATCACGAGAGGGTTGTGCAGCTTGTTGATGACTTCAAGGTCACAGGAGTCCATGGAACCCGTATCCTTTCATTTTAGGAAGAAAAATATGCTGAAAACTATTTCTAAAATGCAGCTGTAACATAATAAGATTGTACTAGGATTGAAAGCCAAGACCCTCAATCGAGTCTCCTTTGATTTATCACAATATTGTCTTGGTAAATAGTTAAAGCTTATTTGCACATTAATATTTGATTTTTTTTAATGTTGAAGTCATATTTTATATGACTTTTGCAATTTGAGACTGTACAGCTGTTTCAAAAATCATGATATTGAGGTTAATAACACAAAACAGATCTGTTGTTTCTGTTAGCATTGAATGATTGTTTCTCTAATTATGCTTTTGTGAATAGTACATGTAATTGTAGCTTCTTTTGTCAAATTTAATGTTATTGTGACAAGACCTTTGCCACTAAATACTTGTTTTGTTCCATGACTACTACACAAAGTGGCCTTCATGTACAAACCACGAAAAGGTCATCGTTTGAGTTACTAATAATTCATATTGAGCAAGTGATTATACATTTAGTTGTTGTACCTTGACCTTATTAAGTACATGCAATTCAAATCTATTCATTAAATACACTCCCAAACTTAATATAGTGTCGCAGTGTGGAGCAGGGAGATTGCATTGCTTGTTTAAAGGTGCACCTGTAAAGTGTCAGATAGTGCCCAAAATGACATTTGAGACTTCAATCCTATACCAAAATCATTGACAAGATACGTATGTCCGAATGATGTGTGAAAGTTTCATTGAAAAAGAACACTGCTTTCCTGGTTAAAAAAGCAAAAATTTGCGTCAGCTGTTACAACTAATTAAAGTATGACGTTAATGACCGTTTATAAACGCTAAACGCTCTTGAGCTGAATGATTATCAATGATAGAATCGTCATACTAAAGGGGCATTTCTAACCCTATTGTTTCTTCTCTTACCATAAGCCAAACAACCCGGTAGAAGAGAAATGTGGAAGCCCAAATTCATTTTTATGGAGTTAGACACTTTACAGGTGCACCTTTAAACCAAAGTGTCCCCGAATGCAATAGTTCTAATTAGTACACATTACAATGCTCGTTTGCGTGATCTTGATTAATTTTATTCTATGACGTCTGTCTGGAAAATGAGACGACAACATGTTGCATACTGTATGTTCCTTAATTACAAATTTGTCTATCAGATGTGTGCATGGTGTTTGAGGTCCTGGGGAATAATCTGCTGAAACCCGTCATACAATCAAAGTACATGGGACTACCCATCAAACAAGTCAAAACCATCATTAGACAGGTAAGATAATCACATGGCTATTGAATTAATTGCTGTGTTGGGTGATCCTTTGAATGTCTTTTTTGTCAAATTTGAAAGACATTTAAAGTACAAAACCATATGAAAATGAAATTAATGTGTGTGTACTAATTTTAACTCCAATCAGTTTGATAGGATTAATATCTTATCAAAACAGACCAGTGTTTCTTAGCTGATGTAACATTTTTACTGAGTTTAAAATAAGATTGATTGTATGTCAGTTAAATTAGTTTTGAATAACTAAGTAGGATGGAATGTGTTTACTAAGCAGGCATGATAAATGAACGGTACAATTGATTATTGTCAGATATGAACTGCCAGTTTCCTTGTATTTAACCCGATTCCTCTTGGACTTTGAAATGCCTATAGATAGGGTTACTAGCTACCGTATTTGCTGGTGTATTAACCGCACCTTTTTTCAAAAAAAAAAAAGAAAGAAAAAAAAGGGGTGCGGTTAATACACGACCGTATTAACCGCACTTTTTAAAATATTTTTTAAGGGGTGCGGTTAATATACCGACAAATATGGTAATACTGTACATGTAATACATGTACATGATATACCAGGCTCAGTTAGGCATTAAGCAAAGTGACAAAACAAATATTTTTAGTTGCCTTTTTACTGTTTCTGTGACACAATCAATCGAACAAAGATTGTGCTGAGTGAGAGTGAGAGGGGCATTAAGTTGATTTTTTTTAGCAAACTCGAGTTATGCAGTTATCTTGCAGGTTGGATGGAGTCTACCTTATGTGATGCAATATTTTTAGATGATAATTATATCTAATTTTTGAAATATTTATTAAACTTGTATAAAGGGAGCTACAATTGTTTTCTATATGGCTTCCAAACATTAATCATGATAATCTGAGAAGTAAAAAAAGAAACTTAACGCCCTTCTCTTTCTCAACTGTTCACTTATATTTAATCTGATGTCCCTGTCTTCTCGCCACAGGTCTTAGAGGGTCTCGATTACCTCCACACCAAGTGCAAGATCATCCACACAGACATCAAGCCCGAGAACATCCTCATGTGCGTCGACGAGGAGACCATCCGGAAACTGGCCAGCGAAGCCAAGGAGTGGATGAAGGGCAAAGCCAAACCCCCTTCTTCCTCAGGTAACAACTTCCCCCTTTTGGGTCCTAAACTCCCTTTTAGCCCCCATGCTCACTTGCCCCTCTAACCCAAACACCTTGCCAGCAAATATCCTGATTTGTGTGGATAGGGAATCGATCCGGAAACTGGCCAGCGAAGCCAAGGAATGGATGAAGGGAAAAGCCAAACCCCATTCTTCCTCGGGTAACAACTTCCCCCTTTGCCCCCTAAACTCCCTTTTTGCCCCCATGCTCACTTGCCCCTCTAACCCAAACACCTTGTCAGCAAATATCCTGATTTGTGTGGATAGGGAATCGATCCGGAAACTGGCCAGCGAAGCCAAGGAATGGATGAAGGGCAAAGCCAAACCCCCTTCTTCCTTGGGTAATAACTTCCCCCCCTTTTGGGTCCTAAACTCCCTTGTTGCCCCATAATTTCCCCTTTTGCCTTATTGCTTACTTGCCCTTTTAAATAGGACATCAAGCCAGCAAATATCCTGATGTGCGTTGACGAGTACACCATCCAGAAACTGGCCAGCGAAGCCAAGGAATGGATGAAGGGCAAAGCCAAACCCCCTTCTTCCTCGGGTAATAACTTCCCCCCTTTTGGGTTCTAAAATCCCTTGTTGCCCCATAATTTCCCCTTTTGCCTTATTGCTTACTTGCCCTTTTAAATACGACATCAAGCCAGCAAATATCCTGATGTGCGTTGACGAGTACACCATCCAGAAACTGGCAAGGGAAGCCAAAGAATGAATGAAGGGCAAAGCCAAACCCCCTTCCGTCTTCCTCGGGTAACAATCTGCATCCCTTTTGCCCCCATGCTACCTTGCCCCTTCAAGCCATACAATATCCTCATGTGTGTCGATGAGGAAACAATATTAAAAACTGGCCAGCGAAGCCAAGGAATGGATGAAGGGCAAAGCCAAACCCCCTTCTTCAACAGGTAACAATCTTCCCCCCTTTCCGCCCCCTAAACTCCCCATGCTCACTTGCCCCTTTAAAACCAGACATCGAGCCAGCAAAAATCCTGATTTGTGTCTCTATGAGGAAGGCAGAAGCAATTCACAAAATGGCTAGTGCAGCCAAAGGAATGGGTAAAGGGCAAAGTAAAACCCCTTTTTTATATTTGATTCTACAACACATTACCCCTTGCACCAAATCCCTAAGTTAATAAATTATTGAGCTTTATTAAAATTGCAACCGAGGCTAAGAAATGGATGACGGGTAAACCAAACCCCCTGTTTCCTCAGTATGTGCTTCCTTGCTCTCTTAATCACCATTTTAACATTGTTTTGAAATATATTTCCACTTGTCCCTTTGTCCCCTTTAACCTGATATTGAGCATCTTATGCCTTTCTTTGAGATGGCTAGGTAGATCAAAGATTGAATAATGCACTCTGTTGACAAAATCAGTACATTTTGCAACATTTCACTTTTGACTTTGCCCTACATTTGGATGCAATGCACATTCCATGATAAAATATTCATAGCAAATGTTATATCAATGTAAAGAGGAGGATTCATGCTTTCCAATGATACCAAATTTATGAATGGTAATAGCGTAATAAAAAAGTTATTAATGTGCAAACCTCGATTGCAGAACTTTTTGTGCGAGGTATAGAAGGGTTGGTTTTCCCTCTAGGGAGCTATGCTAGACAAATTGGATAGCACCTTTCCCTTGCTAATCCCACCCAACTAAGCACTGGAAACTACCTGTGTATATAACGTAAGAGGCTAATAAAGGTCCAGTGCCTGAAACCTCCATTGGAGGAAAGAATATAGAAGGGTTGTTTTCCCCTAGGACTCTGGGGGGCTAGACAGATTGGATAGCACCTATAACTTGCTTGACCTCACCCCACTGAACACTGACAAATACATGTCAAGGAGGTAAGAGGCTTGTAAAGGAAATTTTCAAGGGTCTGATACCTCCAATGGAGGAAAGGATAGAAGGGTTTGTTTTCTGTATAGGAAGCAAGGCTAGACAAATTAGATAGCACCCCCACCCTCCACCAAAATCATACACACAGAAAACTACCTGTTTGTAAGGTAAGGCACTCATAAAGGAAATTGTGAAGCACGTGATACATCTAATGAAGGAAGGAATAAAGAAGGGTTGGTTTTCCGTTTAGGAAGCGGGGCTAGACAGATTGGAAACGTTATTTATTGAAAGTTCCTGTTACCTCGGGTAATCTCTACAGAAAATAGGGTGAAGTTTGGAAGGAATTTCAAGCTTTTCTTTCTAAAATAAAAACAAAGGTGATTGCACAAACTGCTTATCATGTACCTAATAAATGCTATAGTAAATAAGAAAGGTTATGATGGATGGGGTTGGGGAAATGGAAATAGCTATCAACAAAACTGTAGAAACTTTGTTTAAATGTACAACAATCAATCACTTTTTGTTTGTTTTGAAAGCTTTTGACAAGTTATTTAAGATAATGTACTGGATTTTAATTTGTATTTGCCATATTCCTCTTCTCTGGGAACAAGAATGGGAAGAAAGTATAATTTCTTCAAATTTGTGTGAAATTTACTAGATATGTACCCCTATCAGATATTTTATTTCTAAATGTATTGTACCATTCAAACTTCAATTTGCAGTCAGCACAGCTCCAGCGGAAAATAAGCATGCAGAAAACATGTCCAAGAAGTAGAAGCGGACTATGAAAAAGAAGCAGAAAAGTGTAATTTAGTGAATATGCGTGAAATGTATCAAATAAAAGATATTTTATTTATTTCTTGTCCCATTCAACTTCAATTTGCAGTCAGCACAGGTCCAACAGGGGGAAAAACCCGCAGAGAAGATGTCAAAGAACAAGAAGCGAAAGATGGCGAAGTGTCATTTGTGTGAAGTTTATCAAATATGTAGCAATATCAGATATTCTATTCCTAAAAGTCTTGTCTCATTCGATATCATTATTTTTTTACTCCTTCAAACTTTAATTTGCAGTCAGCACAGCTCCAACAGAGAAGAAGCCCGCTGAGAAGATGTCCAAGAACAAGAAGCGGAAGATAAAGAAGAAGCAGAAGAAGCAGCTAGCTCTCCTGGAGAAGCAGCAGGCTCAGCTGCAGGAGATAGACCAAGAGCGCATCAGGAGAACATCAGGTAAGAAACGTATTTAAATTTTGTTGTTCAGGGACCGTCATTTTCTCTGGCAATGCCAACAATGATGGTCCTGTAAATTATCATTTATGTTAGTTAATGGAATTTCAACCTTATTATTTTAATAACTGTTTTTTACAAGATGTCATTTTGGTTTCTTTTTCCATGTACATTGTATGGGAATTTATTAGGTATATATTAGAGCTGAGTCAAATCGAATGGCTATTCGATATCCGACCGTCAAGGTCGGATACCGAATACAAATTTTCGGATACGAAAAAAAAAAAAAAAAAAAAAAAAAAAAAAAAAAAAAAAAAAAAAAAAAAAAAAAAAAAAAAAAAAAAAAAAAAAAAAAAAAAAAAAAATCGTTTTTTTTTTTTTTCCCCCGTTTAATTTTGTAATCCCCATTCGATAGATTCGATCAGAAAATGGCACATTGAACCCTGCTTATCTATTGCTAAAGTTAAAAGTTAAGGTATTTTACATAAATTACAAATAAACAAAACAAATAATAAACCAAAGCCTTGGTAAGAGGATTGTATAGTGAGTGCCAAATTTAGAAGAATCTATGATGAGATATCAAAGTATTTCATCTTGACAGCAGTTTGTACACTAACATCACACTGTACTGCCGATTCTAATTGAAAAAAACGGACAGAATATTTATTTAAAAAAATTATGAAAATTATTATTTTTTTTTTTTTTTTTTTTTTTTTTTTTTTTTTTTTTCGAATATTCGATATCCGACCGTTTTTACACGACTCATATTCGAAATGCAAAATATCCGGTTTGACTCAGCTCTAGTATATATGTTTAATCAAATCTAAGCTTCCGAACTGCAGTACAGTGGGACATTTATGAGTACAGTGGAAGGCTTTATGAAGCTTCTTCTGAAATGACAGAATCTGAACAGGACTCTGCCCCCCATGGACAAAGTACAGAAACAGAACCAAAATAACCATCACAGCCAATCATTGACCAGTCTAATCATTAACTTTATATTTAAAGATATGAATGAGAAGATCCATATTGTTGATCGGGATTTAAGTTGTATTTCAGAAATGATGGACCCAAAATTAGACAAAGACTCAATGCATTTTGAAGAAGATAAAAAAAATGAGGTACAAGAACAGAACCCAAAACAAAATCTTGTCTATAAATCAGTAACTAGATATTCAAAGATTTAGAACTCCCCAAAGAAAAAAGGTTAGTATTACTTAAATAAACATTGTGACTTTGTTTGTATTTCAGAAAACACAGACCCTGATCCAGACAAAGACTGCGCAGCCACAGAGGACTTGGGTGACGAGGTTCAACAACAGAACCAGAGCAACAACGGGAACCAGTCCCTGGTTGGTGCGGAGAGTAAGATAGCAGAGGTTCCAGAAGGAGAGGAGGGAAGCACAAAGGCTCCCGGTAGGACAGACAAGGTGGTTGTAGGTACGTTCAGATTTGTTTGATGTTCATATAACTCAATACCTGTGTGGTGTAGAGAGTAAGATAGCAGAGTTAACAGAGGAAGGGGAGAAGGGAAGCACTAAGGCTCCCGGTAGGCCAGACAACGTGGCTGCAGGTACGTTCAGATTTGTTTGATGTTCATATTACTCAATACCTATGTGGTGTAGAGAGTAAGATAGCAGAGTTAACAGAGGAAGGGGAGAAGGGAAGCGCAAAGGCTCCCGGTAGGACAGACAACGTGGCTGCAGGTACGTTCAGATTTGTTTGATGTTCATATTACTCAATACCTACGTGGTGTAGAGAGTAAGATAGCAGAGTTAACAGAGGAAGGGGAGAAGGGAAGCACAAAGGCTCCCCGTAGGACAGACAACGTGGCTGCAGGTACGTTCAGATTTCTTTGAATTTGCTGTGTTTATATTATGCAATACCTAGGTGGTGTGGAGAACAAGATACAAGATTCTCCCGAAATTCCTAATAACTTTTATTTTAAATTATTGGTAATTTGGTCATTAGTTGGTGGTGGCAAACTTATTTTGGTATATATCCAGAAGCTAAATCCACTTTGTTTTAATTTCTCTGTAATTACCCACAGGTAAAGGGGAAGGCCTCACAGACATGTCTTCCCTCTACCGCTCACTTGACGAAATGCTATCCCCTCCTAACCCCAACAATCCAGCAACCACTACCGACCCCTCGCCCACCACCACCACCACAGAGGAGGTTGCTAATGGCAACAGTGGAGACAGGCAGGCATCGTCTACGGTCGCCTCGGCAACCAAGGATGATGGTGCAGCGGCTGAGGAGGAGGATGTGTTTCAGGATGCTGCGGACAGACTAGGGGGCGGGGATGCCCAGCCGGCCATGAAGGAGGTCAGGACCACTGAGTGGCAGGTACGTACACGGGAGATGAACCTGCTCCTTCCTAGATCTGTTGTTTTCGTAGAGATAACACATTGATATTGATATGTGGTTAACTGTTCAAATTGGAAATAGAAAATGCATTCAACTGGATAATTTTAGTCCAGAACAAAGCAATCATTTTGATTATTCATTGCATATATCTGGTTTGAATGTTAATCTCTGGTATAAATAAGCAATGTCTTTTTCAAGAAAGGATATCTGGTTTTAAGTTGGGCAATTATACTCGCATTTTGAATGGTCAGTCCCTTGTTTGAATAATTAATCTTTGAGAGAAAAAGAATGGATGAAATATAAATTTTGTACTTATTTATTACGTATTTATTATTAATGTTAAATAACAAAGGTCTGCAATGGATTTGTGGCGGAGAATGGAGACGGTGGGAACGATGACGACGTCCTGGCAGAGGAGGACACAAAGCCGCCTCCCCCTCTGAGAGAGAATGGGGTCGACTCGGGATCAGACTCGCCCGCCACACCTACCAAAGAAACACTAAAAAATGGTGAGCTTTCACATCTGTCATTCAAAAGAATAATATAACAATGTTTAGATCATTTCTGGGAAAAATATAGTGAAAATAAAACAATAGTTAGTCCAATCATTCCTCGTACATCAAGATTTGTTGAAATAAAACACTGCATAATTGTGGGCCCTTATGTATTTCTTGTCATCATACAAACATTTCTTAGCCATAGACTAGTTGGCAATTTAGTATCAATATTTTTCAGTCTTTATAGAAACATGAAATCTGTATATGGACAGCCACCATCTATATTTAGTTGCACTGAATTTGTTTGGTTGAAATATGGATGTGTGTAATTTTTGCTGAATACTAAGGAGACCAAATTCGGTTTAATATGGACCCGTAATCATGTTTTAAATGTTTTTTTTTATGCTGCAGCTGTCAACATGCAGCGGATGGACATCCAGGAGAGTGACGCAAACAAGAACACAATATCAGGAAACTTGAGTGACTCTAACAGAGACAGTGACGACAGAGACAGCTCAAACAGCAGCGGGTCACGCAAATCAAAGTCTGGGAACGGGAATGGAAACCAAAACGGGAACGGGAATACAGATAAAGGACTGTCCACGAAAACGGCCCCAAATGGAGATGTGAGCTCTTCGTCTGGTTCCGGCAGAGGGACCCCAACCACAGAGGAGAAGGATAGTGAGGCCTCGAGCGCCCCCAGTAGCGCAGTCACTACACCGAGCGATGTAGCGACCACCCCCATCGACTGCGCATCCAGCCCGGCAACCACCCCGAGTGATGCGGCAACCACTCCAAGCGATGCAGCGAGCACGCCGGGTGAGGAGACGGCTAGTTCCTCAAATGGAGAAGGCACGAGGAGAAAAGAGAACTCGAACAATGGGGAGACGAAGAGTAGAAATGCGAAACAGGAGAAGGAGAGGAAGGCAGATGGAGGGAAAGGTGGATGCAACGGAGCAACGGCCAGCCCGACTACTAGCAATAAAGGTAAGATAACATGAGCATTTTATGTTTTGTAAAAAAGATTTGACCGATATGTAGTGCAAACAAGTGTTAGGTGTTAAAATTTAATGCAATGATGGAAAGTATAATGGTGAAATGCATTTTAAGGATAATTTTATTTTCTGTCAGAAAGTATTGTTCAGAAATTATGAAAACATTAACTGTCATGTAAAGACGGAAAGACACAAGGTCGCATGACTTTGTAACGGTACGTCTGATTTTTGTTTCAAATGCTGTGCAATTTTTAAAAGCCTAAAATCACAAGGAGATGTGAGAAGCTGTTCCTGAGCCGCAAATCTCAATGCTTGAAAGGATTAAATATCCCCTATGACCCATTATCTTTTTATTCAGATGGAGATTGGGGAGAAGGAGAAGAAGAGGAGGAAGAAGAGGGAGCCCCTAGTACTCCCAAGGATGAGTTCCAAGTCAAACTGGCTGATCTGGGCAATGCCTGCTGGACTGTAAGTAGTAACTCTTACACTCGTCATTAATTGGAAGAAGAGGGAGGGGAGATGAGGGATGTGAAGAGTGAGAGAGGGTGTGGGGGGGGGGGATGACCTCCGTACCCCTAATGATGATTTCCAAGTCAAACTGGCTGATCTGGGCAATGCCTGCTGGACTGTAAGTAGTAACTCTTACACTCGTCATTAATTGGAAGAAGAGGGAGGGGAGATGAGGGATGTGAAGAGTGAGAGAGGGTGTGGGGGGGGGGGGGGGGGATGACCTCCGTACCCATTATGATGAGTTCCAAGTCAAACTGGCTGATCTGGGCAATGCCGGCTGGACTGTAAGTAGTAACTCTTACACTCATCATTAATTGGAAGAAGAGGGAGGGAGGGGAGATGAGAAGAGAGGGGAGATGAGGGATGTGAAGAGTGAAGAGGGGGGCGGGGGACCTCCGTACCCCTAATGATGACTTCCAAGTCAAACTTGCTGATCTGGGCAAGCTGGACTTTAAGTAGTAGTTATTATGTGGGGAGGGGGGAAAGGGAGAGGGGAGAGGAGGGGAGGTAAGGGTGAGGGGAGGTAAGGGAGGGGAAGGGGAGGGGAAGGGGAGGGGGAGGGAGGGAGGGGGAGGCAAGGGAGGGACAGGGAGGTAGGAGGAAGTTCTCAGTACCCTAATGATGAATTTCAAGTCAAACTTCCTGACCTTGGCATTGCATGCCAGACTGTAAGAAATTTAACAAGCAACACATCAGTAACAGTTATCATAATAGCAGACCCAGTTAGTTTCTCCTTCGTTTTACCTTTTCTATGCATTTTTAAAAAAAAATTGAAAGAAATATTTGTTAAGACTTTATTTATTCATTTATGAATGTATTGGTTGATTTCTTCTTGCAGTATCACCACTTTACCGAGGATATCCAGACCAGGCAGTACAGGGCTCTGGAGGTGTTAATAGGTGCTGGCTATGACACCCCAGCTGATATCTGGAGCACAGCTTGTATGGTGAGTACATTTACTTTTTTCTATCATAATGCTCCTCCATCTCTACTCCTTGTTGCTGTGGCAAGTTTGGATGTGCGCTTGACTTCCAATCTTGTGGTCCCATGTTTGATACCAGTTGATGCCCCAGCCCCAGCCCCAGCTCCAGCATTTGTGTCCTTCAGTAAGAAATTCATGTTGCTGCTTGCAACCCAGGTATGAAACGTGGTTGAGACCTATCCCTGGTGCACCCATTTCATTGCCTGTGGTTTAATATGCTCCCTGGGGAGTTGACGAGGGGGACAATACAATATTGCAGGGCCAGTTTGAGCTGGACGTTATGACCAGGGGTAATGGTAATAATAATGAATCAATTAGAGGCTTGTCAGCATTAGGCGTTATACAAATTATACTTGAAAGGGGAGCTAAGCACTAGTATTTTCGCTAATCATTACTGATAAGTGCATAATTCCTGTCACTCCTGGGCCCTGTTGCAGAAAGAGATACAATCGATTGTAAGTTGCAATTAATTGTAAGTCAGATCACGTGTTCTAGATGCGCAAATCTGATTGGCTGAAATGCGTAAATTTGCTGACTTACAATCAATTGTATCTCTTTCTGCAACGGGGCCCTAGTCATATATTTCATCTTGGGGATCACTAATAATGGAAATAATCATTGTTTTTTAAACCACTATTATCTGTTTTGACTGAGCACTGGAGGCTGCCATGTTTTCCAACTGTACCATATGAAACATCATCTGATCTTGCACTAAAAAAGGGGGTTTCATAGCCACTGACATAGCAGCAGATTTAACAAGAGCGGTTACATAACCCACTTTTGTTAGTGCACACTCAGATGACATTTCATGCAGTTACCGGTTGGAAAATGGCAGCCTCCAGTGGTCACGTCAAAACAGTTGAAAGTGGTTTCAAAAATATTGATTTACCATTATTAGTGAAACCCAAGAGGAAATATACAACAAGAAATGACAGGAATTCTGCGCTTATCAGTAACAGCAAACGAAGATTCTAGCATTTCTAGCATTCTAACATGACTGCAGATTGCCTGTATTACTGTATATTTGGTTAAAATGAATTTAGGCGTACGACTGTAGTGGTACAACTAGAGTCAAATTTACGTATCGATTTACATATCCTTGATTAATTGGTTTATTTATCAAGCTAATAATTTTCTATTGTTGTATTTGTCCTTATTTACAGGCATTTGAGCTGGCCTGTGGAGACTACTTGTTTGAGCCTCATTCGGGGGAGAATTACTCCCGAGACGAGGGTAAGTTTGCCCCTTCCTTGACCCCTGTCCCTCCCCACCCTCACCCCCCCCCCCCCCCCCCATCTTTAGCTCTGAGCCACCAAAATTCATTGAATGATGCTAAATTCCACTAAATTCCCCAAAAGATAACCAAATATAACAGAATTTGTAACGTTTTTTCTTTGTTTGGCGCAAGCAGATTCATGTATCCGGCCACTAGAATATGAAAAATATTATTTCACTTGCCCTACTGGACCACCAGGCAAAAAATTTAATTTTTAGCATTGCCTAAGTTACCATTCAATAGATTATGTCAGAAAGACTGAGTTGTGACTTTTGACATGGCAACAAAAACAAGGCTAATGAAAAAGGGAATAATGAGAATTTTTAATTTTTTTAATTCTTTATCCCAAATTGCAGTTTTTAATCTTTGCTTGCTCTTTGCTTGCTTGATTCAATGAAAATGCAAGTAGAAGTGTCTAACTTATATTGTATTAGATTAAATACAGATTACATTTCGGAAAGACTTCAAGTTTAGTCTGACAACTAGTAAACCCATTATCATCATATATATATATATGTGTTTATCAACATCCACTTTTTAGTGTAAATGAAGTATGAAAGAATATTTTGTATTTTACTTGTAAACAATCCAACTTTATTTGGTTGCAATAAACATCAATTGAATATAAACTATGTATCGGTGTATTAACCCCTTAGCTCAGACTGAGAACCAGGTTTACCGTGTATTAAGTCTATTATATGTCAAATGTAACATCTCGTAGGAAAGGGGTTAAGTTCGTCTGTATTGAATATATATATTGTTCATAGGATTGAATATTATAATGTTCGTCTCCCTTTACAGACCATATAGCTCACATCATTGAGTTGGTGGGCCATATTCCGAAGCACATTGCTCTCGGTGGAAAGTACTCCAGGGACTTCTTCAATAAGAAAGGTGAGTCCTTTATAAAGTCTGTTCAATTTGATGTATCAACTCCTTTAGGACTGGTCTCGAAAATATGCTACTAAAAAAAAGTTAAGGATCACTTTTTTCTTAACTTGCATTTTCCCCAAACTATGAGTGAGGTCTTACCTAGTTCTTTCTTTTTTTGTTGACTAGGTGGTGTCCTCATTGGATTTGAAAAATGATGCAAGAGACGTTAAATGCAACAACTGAACCACATGTGATATTGATTACAGTGTGTCCGAGGTCATTTAGGAGTAAAATATGTCATTTTAAAATTATACACAAAATAAAAAGCGATCCTTAACTTTTTTTTGAGTAGTGTACTTGGACTAGGTTCTATGGAGAATACATGTTATAACAAAATCGATCAGTCATGAACAGGTTTAATAATAGTCTGTAATTATTTTGACCCCCAGATAAGTCAGTATAATTGGATGAATTAAAAGTCTGGTTTGATACTGCTAACAATAAATGAATATGTAGCATTCATTTTGCATTCTAATAGCGCACTATAGTTACTTTGAAGCAATAAGTTTACAGTGCTCCACCACAAATTATAGAACTTGGGGAGAGTTGTCGTCCTTCAAAACGAAAAAAAAGAAGAATCAAATGTTGATCACGAATGTGATTGATTAAACTCTGAGTGCCGTGGTCAATTCTAGTTCCTATAATCATAAAAGCATATCAATTGATTTTTTCCTCAAATGCACAATAATAAATAAGTGTGGACTTAACAGAATAGACACTGGACTTTCTTACCAAGCTTCTATTCTAATACGTGCGGTTTTCTATTTCTATTCGTTGAAGATGCATGGATGCCTTTTGGGGGTTAATCCATTCAAATGAACTATTGCAATTAAATTTGGCACTCAGAGGGATAGTAATAAAGAAATCATATCACAAGTTTAATGTTTTTGTGCTTTCTCTGCAGGGGAGCTGAGAAACATCGCGAAGCTGAAGCCGTGGAGTCTCTTCCACGTACTGACGGAGAAATACGAGTGGCCCGACGAAGACGCGGAGGAATTCGCGGACTTCCTCTACCCGATGCTGGAGTTCGACCCGACAAAGCGCGCCACCGCAAAAGAGAGTCTGAAGCATCCATGGCTCTACTCATGACGTCAGTGATCACCAACGATTTTGTCTTTGTTCGTTCGTTCGTTAAGTTTGTTCGATAGTTCTCACCCTCACTCACTTCACTGCACCTCACGTAAGATGAGTTATCGTTCTTCCCCCTCTCACTCGGTACAAGAGTTTGAGGAGTGTAAGTTAAAATGTGAACGAATGTCTTATGTATCGCTGATTCTACTTATAAAGTTGGTGATTACTAACAAATTTTGTCTTTGTTCGTTCGTTTAAGTTTGTTCGATAGTTCTCACCCTCACTTCACTGCACCTCACGTAAGATGAGTTATCGTTCTTCCCCCTCTCATTCGGTACTCAAGTTTGACGAGTGTAAGCGTACAAATGTTAAAGAATATCTGAAGCATTCATGATTCTACTCATGAAGTTGGTGATTACTACAAAACTTGTTCTTTGTTCGTTCGTTAAGTTTGTTCGATAGTTCTCACCCTCACTCACTTCACTGCACCTCATGTAAGATGAGTTATCGTTCTTCCCCCCTCTCACTCGATACTTGAGTTTGACGAATTGAAGCATGCAAATGTGAACGAATGTCTTAAGCACCCCTGATTCTACTCATGAAGTTGGTGATCGCCAACAAATTGTCCTTGTTCGTTTTTAGTATGTTTATTAGTTCACTTTACTGCACCTCACTAAAGATGAGTTATCATCCTTCCCCCACTTGGTACTCAAGTTTAACAAAGAGTGTAAGCATGCACATGTGAAAGAATGTCTGACGACACCCTTGACTAATAAAGTTAGCTATTACCAACAAAATTGTATTTAATTGTTGGTTTGTTTTGTCATTGCTCTTAATTTGCAAAACCCTCTTCATGGTTGAGTTAACTAGCAAAGTGTGCCAATTCTAATCTACTTTGCTCTGGTATTTACAAACATTTCTTTCTTTCTTCAATAAAGTTCATCTAGACCTTTCCCGTCTTCACTGCATCTCAAAAGTGGTCGTCCCACTCTCACTACAATGTTTATCGCCCCCCCCCCCCCCCCCCCCCCCCAAAAAAAAAAAAAATCTTAACAGCAACAAAATAGCAACAATATTAATTTGTATTAGTATGTGTCTTTGCTATCACCTTAACTTTGCATGTCCCTCCAACCGTTTCATCTACAAACCATGTAGGTTATCGTTGGAAAGTAACGTTGGTTTTATCAAATATATCTAATTTGTTTTCCTTTGGTTCACAAGTAGCTAGAAAATAGAAGAAGACAGTGTCAGTATATTTGATAAATGCATATAAATTTTCTCCAGCTATTAAAACAGGGTGTAAGAAATTTGGTTTGAATAGAATTTTGTGCTAGTGGCTAGTGTGTCTTTATTATATAGGACTGTCACAAAGAATACTCGTCAAAAGAGTAGAAGGCTGTGTTTTCTTTTCTTGTTGCAGGTAATTGTGTGAACATATAATGTCATAACCTCAGCTTGTTGTGTGGCCTCAGATCTATAGTTCTACTTGAAAGATTTAAATCACTGTATTCAGAGAAATATATATAATCTATTGCAAATTTAGATAAAATATATTGCATATGGTCTATATTACTTATTCATACTATTTTTTCCTTTCTACTGATCCGATCGGCGTGTTAAGTCATGGCAAATTTCAACTTTGCTAGTTTGAGGTTATGATTTTAATACTTCTTGGTTAGGTTTAGAGGGAGTGCATTGCAGATGTTACAACTGTTCTGAGTTGGTTGTTAACTAAAGAAATTGCAAGAAATTAAGACAAAGTACTGTAAAAGTGGTTATTTTTGCTTGATTAATACTTCACTGAGTGATTTAAACAAATTGTTTCATTTGTTAGAATTGCGCTCAGCAAAAGATTTAAAATTCAGGTAACTCGCATGAATTTGATAGATATATTCTTGAAAATGATAAGCAACTTATAATGTTACTCATTTGTTAATTTGATTTTTAAAACTGCAACGACTTGCATGACTCTCTGTAACCCCAGTTTTGTACATTGCACTGCAGCTCACAGCACAAATACAGTAGATTATCAACTGTCTCGCATCGTTGGGACTAGCTCAGATTTAAAATTGGCGCTTATCCGCAGTAAGCGAGAGATCAGCAAAACTCTAAAATAGTATACCGTGAGAATAACCACTTTTACAGTAAAGAAAACATGCTGGGATGATTGAGTGCAGCTTGCATTTCATTCTATCATACATCCTTTGTAGCAGTTTCCTTAAAGAGCTGCTATTGTGAAATCCATGCGACTTCCACGAAGGAACAAAGGAAAATTGGGAAAATAGATTATGGATATAACTAGACCACTATAATGCAAGATGAGAGGAAGAAAATATGATCGTTTTATTTTTTAAAGACTCAACTAGAATTATACAATTTGTTATAACATATATGGCAATCAATAATTTGAAGGGAAAGCTTAAATTCTCTGTGTGTAGATTAGTTCCAGTGTGCAAATTAACCTTTGCACATAAAATATTCACCTATACACTTCTTTCGCACGTTTGCACTCACAGTAGAAAAAAAGATGGCTGTATAACTCTCAAATTGGAGCACATTCGCTGTCTGAAATTCAAAAATTATAATGGTGTTTTTGTGTGTGTTTTGAGTGCAGAGCTTCCATAGAAAACGAATATTGGTTTATTATCTGTTTTCTTTCTGTCCACTAGAAATAGAAATATTGAGGAACATTTCTCTTGTTTGATAGTGACGCGTAGCTAGCATCCCTCTTATTACTGTGTTGTGAAAAATGACATTGGCTTGTTACATGTGGCTTGGCCAACAGTCTTTTTGTCTACTGCTAGTTTGTATAATATTGATTCGGTCCAATTCCATTTGGTCTACAGCAATTTTGTCTATTACCAACTTGGTGTAATTCCATTTGGTCTAATCCCATTTGGTCCAATTCCATTTGGTCCACCAGGATTTTGTCTGGTACCAACTCTGTCTACAGAGATGTTCCTATTAACCCATTGTGGACAGGAATGTATTATATTTGACTCTATGAGGTTTAAGGTTTTCTGAAGGCAATGGGTTAATAAAACAGTAGCTACTTGCAATGAAAATGGATTCAAAGTCAATTTGATAACAAATTAAATAAATATATGAAGAAAAAAAATTAGAAAGTTACTCAAATTTTATGACATGATCTGTCATTTGAATTTTAGCATGCACGGTTCAATCAAAAAACAAAAACAAAAAACAAGAAATAGATTAAATGAGGAGTTTTAGCATGATCAGTCATTGCTTCAACTACAAAAACACACAATGTTTGTTATTGTATTAATTAAGAAATAAAGTGATAGCAAGAAATGTAGTCTTGTCTTTATAACAGTTATTTGTTCAATTTGTTTTGTATTCAACCATTTATACTAATATTCTTATCCGTATACAATTAATAGATGCACCCTAGGTTTCATAATCTTATGAAATAATTGCTCGTCTTAAATGTTTCTCCTATTCTAGTTGTAGTAATGATATATCCAATGCCTTATGTGCAGTTGAATGATATTTGATTTCATTACAGTTGCCATTGTAAAGAATAGTAATGAATTGTTGTATGAAAAAATGTAGGATTGTAAAATGTAAATTTTTCTGTTTGTGATTGCTCTTTAATAGCAATTTCTTTTTTATACTATGTACAGACACAAAAAGAAAATGAAATCCATCCCGATATATGTAAATAATTGTATGATAAGTGACTTTTGTGCAAGTATATTGCAATAACCTGTTTCATCACCACACACACAAAAAAAATGTTGGGTAGTTTTTGAGACCTTTGTTGTTGCGAGAAGCCTAAAATTGTGTTTAGTTTTGACAAATTGCGTAGCATTTTCTTCCCCAAAATGCCCCAAAATGTAAATTGATACTTGCCTTGCAGGTTCAGTGATGGACCACTTTTCAAATTCCATGCTTATTTGGTCACTAGAAAGCACCATACATGCTATTTCCATGATCTCTTATGTCACGTTCTTTTGTTATAACAAACATCTTTAATGGTTCTAAACAATTTGCCTTTGATTCTGGCGTTTGGTAGTGGGTTGGAGCTAGGCGATTGCTTTCTTAGCGACCGCTAGGTCACATGATTTCCGGCTTGCCCGACATGGTATAGAACCATTACCCATGCCAATGAATAGTGGTGTCATCACACTTCGGTACTCTATGCAGGTGCATATCTGCCCTCGCTCTTAAATCTGTGCTTGCTTTATTCTGCTGCCGCCCACGTCTTCAGAAACATATACATATATTTATAAGAAATGCATTATGATTATTGTATGTACAGTGGAACCTCTTTATAACGAGTTATGTTTTAACAAGGTACCTGGTACATGTTTATCAAGGTAATTTCAAAGGTCCAGGCTCCTTTAATGTTATAGTTTTCAAGCCCTGATACAACAACATATCAGATGTAACGAGGTAAATTCAATGGACCCCAAGGTGCTCGTTATAGTGAGGTTTCACTGTGTATGACTGAGACTGATCAGACGTATTAATGTGTAAATGATTGCTCAACATTGCTTGCATACCTCTAGCTGGTGCCTCATGATGATGAAATATGATGAAATTATGCAAGTAATTTATGAATCATTTCATCAGAGATTTTTGTTTTATTTCCTTCCATGGGAAATACATGCACATATTGACGGATTTCAGGAGAAATTTAATGTATAATTTGAAGAGATTTTTGTTGTTGTTGTCAATTCATTCAAAGTTTGGACAATTTAATTTCTGTGTAATGATAATTGAAATTAACTATATAATATTGCCCGACTATATTTTGATACTTTGATAGATTGAATTGTAATTTAGCATTTATTTTCTGATGGCTTCTACCCAACACCCCTCCCATAATATTTGCTTTTGTAAAGCTATATGAACAGGTTATGTACAGAAAATATCAGCTTTATTCTTTTTTTGTGAAATTAAAACTCTTGTGTGTACAGTACTGTGTACAGAAGGAAAACAAATGGATGACATATTTCTGTAGTTTAATTAAAAAGACAAAAATAGTATGTGCTTGGACTGATGATATATTTATATATATATTTTCAACAATGATATTGCAGAATTGTGGCTTATCTCTTATATACAATGTATTCCTTATTTTGTCTTATTTAAAATTATTAGGTTATGAATTTCTTCATTTTTGTATGAATTATGTTTCTTGTTCGGGAAGCGATAATGTACGCCAATATTTTCCTCATCCGAGGTATTTAAAAAACGTGTGAAACTGACATTTTTTATCTAAGTAATAAATGAACATGTATCTATACGTTTATGTTTACAATAAATGCATAGTTACCCATTTGGTATACAATTAGCCAAGTTTAGATTGCTGTTTTCATTATGTGAAGAATGCAAGTTTAATTTGCAGTAAATAAAAATATAAGCAAAATATACAAATTTGCAGTAATTCTCTAAACCTTAGCAAAATATCATAAGTTTTTACTTGATTGCACAGACTTCTATATCACACAATGTTTGATTTTGTAGATAGAGCAATAGCAACTATGATATCCTAGGTAGATTTTGTCTACTCTTTGTCATACAGTTTTTTTATTACTTGAAAGCAATGGATGACGCTACCTAATGTATCATAATTATAAGATGAAAACAAAAGTTTTGACTCCTTTTTAAAGGTGTTCATTGCAAATAAATAAAGCTAGGACTTAGTATTGTTTTAGTTGAGTGTTAGTCTAGGTCACTCATACATACAATACCATACTGTTGTGTAGAGCAGGCAGTGCATAAACAATGCATGGTTGGTGATTGATGATTGACTTCCAACACATGCATTGCTTATGTACGTTGTGCTCCAAGAAAATTGTGTGTATGGCATGTAAATGGTCATACAACCTAGTATGACCATGTACATTGTAGACATGCTCTAGGTGCACATAATATCAACCATTATGTAGCACTGTAAATTCATGCAATCACTCTTAATATACATCTGAATTATATCAGCTAATTAATGCAAAGTTTTGTTTTTTTTCCAGAAAAGGTTCAACTAGTTTTATTCTATTGATAGGTGTCAAATGATTGCAAAATTACTCCTGGTAGTTGAAAAGGATTGTGCGTTTCAATCTAAATCTTACAACTTGTAAAATATTACGGATTTGAAATGTTGAACAATTTTTTAGAAAGTCTCACTTAAAACGAAATATACAAGATACATTGTAATATTTTTGCTTTGATTTATACAGAAAAGAATGAAGAAAAAAATTACCAGGCACTCTGCCATGCATAGTCGTGATAGTTCCATCACTATTATGGCGTCTTGTTCCTGAAGGGTTCTATTTTCAATAGTGCCACTGTTTGTAGTAATACATTTTTCTTTGTCGGATTTTGATGCGGCAGTATTAAAAAGAGTACAGTGTTTAAAGACATTTTCCTGAGTGATTTCCCATTCAATTATTTTGCATTATGTAGTTTTCTTATTGAAACATGGTGTGCTTGTTTGTTGAACTGTGGGTGTATGAAGTTACTATACAATCAATCATTAAAGGGATCTAGTAGCCTTCAATACTACTGTTGACATGTGCAAAAAAGTGATGAATGGTTGATAAAATGTGTATTATTGTGATCGGATATGTCCACCAAATAATGTTTGAAAATTTCATGTGAAATGGATATTATATGGCAGAGTAATGAGCGCAAATGCAATGCACATTGTACACAGTTATGACTTTCCAGTAGATAATTAAAAATCTGAACACTTTAATCGTAAATATCTTTTTAATGAAGGAAAATTTGAAAAACCCAAACTTGTTCAATGCTTCTATTTTGTAATACAAATACAACAAGGTATGACTGAACCACTAGAGTCCTAAGCAAGATTTTTGGATTTAGACAACGTTACTAGATCCCTTTAAATCAGGAATTGATAGAATTACAGAATTAACAAAAAGATCATCCATGACCCTCAAGATCCTTCCATACAATCATATGAATACATACATTTTGTTCATCCACACATGTTAACAAATTAACAAGATCCCTTTCAAAAGTAGTTCCTTTGTTTGTAACGCTGTGTGAGTATGAAGTTGACGATTGAACGAGTATAATCATAATGTAAGTTCTTAGTTGTATGAAGTAAATGTACATCCGTTGGAGGTGTTTTAAAGTATGTGTGCGTATTTGTTAAATTTCCTTGATGTTTTGATCAGAATATAAGCGACATGGGGAGAAGGTCTTAGGGGATGTTTCCTTCAACAAAATTTCCAATTTACTGATTAAAAAGAAGTTGTTTGTCTGCACGTGAACAAAAATTTGTTATGTAAGCTTTGATCATGGGAAGGCAGAATATATTCAGGGAATTTCTCTTTAATTTTGTCAGTAATTTGCTGATTAAACAGTATAGTGATGTATGTTTTCATAAACATATTAGTCTGAGCACCAAAGTACAAGACAGTTTGTTCTTTCTGCATTTATTTCTGTACAAATTGTGTAAACATTAATTCAGCGGTTCATTATATCACATCTATACAGGGTGTATCAAAAAAAGCGTTACACTTTTTGAAAAATCTGTCAAAATTACATTTCAAAATATTTTGAAGATTTTTTCATGTCGATAGATGCCCAATAGTCTCAATAGTCGTAGAAAATTTTCGACATTTTCAAGACCGAGGCCAGGTCCGGTCCACAATTTTCGAGACCAAAACCCAAGACCCAGTGGTTGAGAATTTGGTAAGCTGGGGTAGGGGGGGGGGGGGGACAAAAACAGTCAGTGTTCACCCAAGCGTGAACGGAAATTTGTTTTGTTAGCGGGCATCTATCGACATGAAAAAATCTTCAAAATATTTTGAAATGTAATTTTGACAGATTTTTCAAAAGTGTAACGCTTTTTTTGATACGCCCTGTACACATTAATATTATTATGGTGTAGTATAATATATAGTAGGCTATGATGAAAATCATCAGTCCTCCACTACAAATAATTATGAAAATTATGACACAAAAGTTCAAATTCAAAGAGAGGTTAAAATTATTTATGACAATAATTACGATGAAGTTTCCAACATCAAAAAAGACTTTGGTGCATGGCTATAATTAAACAGAAGTTTCCCAAACATATCTTGGGAAATTTGAAAGTACAACCATGCCATATATTATGCACGAACAATTATAGACTAATGAGCGGAAGTATTGCAGCAATGTATAGGCGTCTACTAATATTATAGTATTAGTTATTTAAAGTGCCGTCTTATTTCAAGTATTTGGAGGGGGTACAGATAATGTTTATCTATATGTTATTCATTCTTTTTCTTATCAATATTGAAGAAAAAAAGTATATAACAGGGGCCGCGGAACCGGGGGGGGGGGGGGGGGGGGGCTGCAGCTCCCCCCCCCCCCCCCACACTTTTTTGTCTTAAAACAAAGAAATACATAAGCACAAAACAATAATTATAATAACAGCCTAAATGTGGTCAGCCCCCCCCCCCTCCACTTTCAAAACCTTTCCGCGGCCCCTGTATAAGAGTGAGAAATTACTGAACTAGGAACATACAGTGTGGAGGGGAGGGGGGGGGGGGGGGGGTTAGACGGGGACAAGATTTCCTACAAGGTTCGCAGTGTCAGACAAGAATACATTCATTAACATTTTTCAGTGGAACCTCTTTAAAACGAGGTCATTAATAGCCCAGAAGTTTCCCAAACATATCTTGGGAAATTTGATTAAACATCGTTACAAGTACAACCATGCCATATATTATGCACGCACAATTATACACGCACAACGAGGTCATTGAGACCATGAAATTTACCTCGTTTTATTGATCAGTTATCTTGTTATATCATGGTAAAAATAGTTAATAACATAAAGAGCTGGGACCAGCAAAATTAAGTTGTTACCAAAAGGTTGTGTTATATCAGAGCTCTTTATAACGAGGTTCCACTGTAATGATTACCACCCCCCCCCCCCCCCCCCACCCACCGCCACAGAGTCCCATAGCGGTGCAGATGGGGTGGGGTGATATTTACCCCCTTGTATCCCTTAGCTACATGCCTCCGAAATAAGGTATTCTCCCTTATCCAGGGATGTCTCAGAACCAACTATAAATATCTTGATTAGACAGTTAATTCAGCGATTCTCTAAATCTAATGCACAGAGATAACGTGATTATAGGGGAAGCCGTCTTTAAATTGCCATAACGTACATCACGTGACCTCGATAAATTTTAACGACTTCAGCATGTCTATTCTCGTATGTACATTAGCACTCTTTTTCAAAATGCACCAAACTAATATATTGGTATGCTCAACCGACGCTGATAAAAATATCTAACGTAATTAAATAAGAACATTTAGCTCTATATATAGCATAGACAACGCATAATCATGGAACAATTAATGCACAATATAAATCATTGTAGTTGCTATTATTTTTTAAGAACGAGATTCTAATTATACATGTGTCTATCACATTGGCATTAAAATAATGTGGATATGTAAAGTAATTTAAACAAAGGTTTAATATGGTAGTTCACATTTTTCAATAGTGTCACTAAGTCATTCTTAAAACAGATAGAGAAAATTATACTTTAAAAAATGACATATAAGAGTAACTGAAAACAAGAGTGGAAGAGTTAATGGAATAAAGATATAAATCACAGTCGTTAAGAAAAATAATAACGTTTAGTATATTATCCGGTATAACACAGACATTTGCTAACAATCACTGAGCAGAGCCTATTTCTATGTTCAACGTTACATGAATAAAGTTATTGATCGCTGCGTTATTTACAGAATCATTGTCACATTTTCCTTTTCCTTTTTTTCTTCAAAAGCTGACATTTTACTAACATTTTAAACAACATAATTGAAATAGACCTTAATCAAAATGAATATAACGCCTTTTCACAAAATAATTATATCTAAATATAAGACTTGAAATCACTGATTTTCACACTTTCTTTAAATTTCAGATATTGTGTGATAAGGATATTGTATTATCTTATGTAATTGTCAACCAAGTCTACAGTATTTGCTAAATTAACCTAGTACAACATATTGTTTGAAAATAAGTAACGGTGCATCATGAAAATAGTGGCAAGCAATCTCGATAAACTGATTTAGTTTGTATTTAATATCGAATAGATTAAATAATTCATGTCGTCAGGTTTTATAACTTGATTTGGTGCAGAAATATGTACGATCACACGAGCAATTCACTGTAGGCTACCCTAGTTTACAGTCAAAACCCGATAAGTGGAGCGGAATTAACCGATGGCTGACTCCGGATATCATGATGGCCGGACGATAGAATGCCATACGATAGTACGTATTGCCATACTCACTTTACCGTCTATTATGATGGAGTGTTGTAACGTGAGCCACAAATGATTGTAAAATGTTCTGGGATTTACAGTTAAATTTGCAAAATACCTGCATCTATACTGAATGAATATTGTTTTTTTAAGCTATTATCACCAAGACGCTATTCTGCTAGCTTGGCTATAATTACCATTGTTATGCTGCCACGTTGCACGAATAAAGGCGAATGACGCAATGAATAACCTCTTATTTTGTAGGAATCAAGTGTTTTTTTTTAGAAAGCTCGTGAATGGTTTCAATACTGTTATGCTATGGGTACGGGATCTCTGGAATTGCGCGCAAGTTACCCAAATCAAATCGCCTCCACCGGTCCACTGGTAGATGCTGAGAGCGCCGGTGTCACGCTAAATCCGTACGCACTGCGAAATCCGTACGCAGTCGCAAATGCGCATGCGCACCTGTGGGAAAATTGCCTGCCAAATTCGTTCCCATTCATGCCATTTGTAATAAAGCATGCAAAATGCCTCCTTGAGGCTCCTTGCGGCACAAAGTGTTGTCAAAACCCGACGGTGGATTAAGAACTCCATTCACGCCATTTAAACATTTTATAAAACATGTGTCAATTTGTTATTAGCATGAAATTGCGGCGTAATAATGGTCACGATTTTCGCAAGACACGCACCATAACTGTCTAAGCGCATGCGCATTTGCGACTGGGTACGGATTTCGCAGGTCACGGATTTAGCACCACACACGGATCACATGTTTCCTTGGTAGTGCGGATTGGATGCAGGGGGCCGTTCGCTGCTGTTCGGGCGCGGGGGAGCGCTGGGACCGGCCGCGTCGCCGTTCACGTGATAATCACGCTTGTCCAATAGTGGTGGCGCTTGCATCTGGCCCGGGCCCATGGCCGACATGTATGGTGGTGGTTGGTCACCCGGTTGAGGCAAGTAAGTTTGCTGTACATGTGGGGCGAACCCGATGTGTTGCGGCGAAGAGTGCGCCATGTGCTGTGGTGAGTGATGCGGAGAGTGCTGTGCCATCACCGCCACGTGTTGCGGGGAATGATGCATCACGTGTTGCGGCGAATGTTGCATCATATGCTGCGGTGACTGCTGCATCATACGTTGTGGCGAGTGATGATGCTGCTGCTGATGCTGCTGCGGGTACGTAATTATCGCGGCGCTCGCACCCGGTACGCCGCCCACGCCAGCGGTCGTAACCACCTGTGGCGCGGTGTTATTTACCGCAGACTGTGGCGGGTATGGCTGTTGATGTTGTAGTGGTGGCGTGGCTGCATGTGGTTGCTGCTGCGCATGTTGCTGTTGTTGGTGTTGGTTGTGCACTAGACCGATGACTGGAGAGTATTGTTGCTTAGGATAGGACTTCGATACGGCTGAAGGAGGAACCGGTCGAGGTGATTGGTGGACTGGTGATGACGTAGCAGAAACGGCTTCACGTGGAGCATCTGAAAGAACATTGATGAAAATATTAAAATTGATTAATGTGTGAATTGTTATGTTCCATCCGAAAATCTGTTCGACTTGGGTAGACTTTCCCTTTAATGTAGGTAAATATATGGAAAACGAACGTTCAATTATCCCGCATGCGCACTGTGCCCATTTGATACTATAATCCTATTACCACCTTTGATATGCTCTCTCGCATTTAATCAAGGTAAATTTAATGCCCAAAATGTCAGGGCCACGTTAGTGCTGAACTGCTAAAACCCAATCATACGGTACGTTATGACCATTATTCAATTAGGATTTTATTTCAATCTGTATACATGTTTCTTTACAGGCATTATCTTAGGTTCGACAGTACACTAACACTGACGAGCGATCGAGGAGATGTTTTTAACTATCTTTAAACTTCCTCTATGTTTGACCTTCTGTACGTCTATAGATACCACAGATTATAACTTGCTCATTACCGAAAGAACACTAGTGGAGCGTACGTTCAACCGCGCGCATGCACGGAGTCCAATAAAATGGTCGGATGTGTTTGATTGTGTGCGCTGCGAACTGGCCTGTATACTAGTACTATTTCCGAAAACAGATTAATTGCCGACTGTGACGTCACAGCTATTCATTGTCAATAGTAATGGTTCTAAACAATGTTAAGCGATCAAGGAACATGGTGATCCACTGGTTACACCTTCAACCCATATACCAAACGCCCGAACGAAAGGTCAAGTTGTGAATGATGTGACGTCACTACATCCGTACTCTATACTAGTATCCCACAATTCCTGACTCCCTTAGTCTCGCGACTATACTGCACCTTTAATGACATATTACGATGGCATGCCACGATGCAAACGAGGAAAAAACATAAGGATGGATTGCTCTACATGCAGGGTAAATGCGATGGGTTGGAGCAGAGGCCCAAGAAATTTAAATAATCATGGTAATTGACGTTCCCCTCTTAAACTCCTGAGGTAATTAGTGGGGATCTGATGCCGTGCATTTAGGATTACTGTTCCATATACTCATTCAGTATTAAAAGGTAGCAACATGCGAAATCAAACAAGCTACCCCTATCCGAATCCAGCGGCGTAACGTGCATGTCGGACTACTTGGGAAGTGGGAACACCGTATGTTTTGTGTGTATTTTTTCGAAAAATGTCTCTCTATGTTTTTTGTTTATATTATTGTTTTTGTCTCAGAGTCTTTGACAGAACACAGTCTATTCAAACTAAGTTTCGACTGTATATTTTTAGCAGACAGTCGTGTATACTTTATTTGATGCATACTTCAAATAATAAGCATTAACTACATTTCGGTCATGCTCTCAGAGGGGTTTCACACGTCTGCCAAATCGGGATTGCAATCACGTTTGTAATCAGTCTTTCACTCCAATCACGGTATTTTTGACCGTGTGAAAGCAAACTATAATCACGAATCACGAAACTCGAATCGTGGTTCGGAGGTGTTTTCTAGTCATGTTTCACTCAAATCACAGTGCGAATCTCTAGTGTGAACGTCTTGACCTCCAAAACACGATTTGGGAGGCGGAGCTTACGTGACCTTACATGCACTTCCGCCAATAAACCGAGCGCTCTTCGCTTCGAGTGCAGTCATGCAGTGTAATAACTAGTGCTCTCCTTGTTTGATTGACAGGTACGTCTCCAGAATCGCGATTGTAATCACAGTCTGCATGAAGTCGTTTTCGTCGTGTGAAAGCAAGGCAACAGAATCACCGTGATTGTAACACGATTCCAATCGTGATTACAATCACGATGTGGCAGACGTGTGAAACCCCTCTACGTTTTGTTGCCATTAATCCGCTATAAGCTAGCCAGTGTCATGTCGTGCTAGGTGATGCTGGGGTGAGGTGGAGTGGGGGGGGGGGGGGGGGGGGGAGGGGGGAGGGGGTCACAGTTACGCAGGTGTCTAATAACAGGAATATCTGCCAATCTAGCCAGTGTCATGTCGTGCATGTTGATGCTGGGGTGGGGTGGAGTGGGGGGGGGGGGGGGGTACACTTACGCAGGTGTCTAATAACAGGAATATGGGGAACAATTCGCCCCAATAGACCGGGCCCTCGTCCGTTGATGACTCGGGCCCGGCCATCTCGCCCACCAGCGCAGCTGCGGCCGTGGTCACCCGCGGCCGGATACGTACTGTAAGCGACTGCAGCCCGGTCGCCGAACCCGTTATTGGTGACCCGCATGCTCTGTCTTCGCCGCTTACGTCGATTCCAGAAGCAGCACGAACAACAGCAGCAACATATGATAATGCCGATGATGAGGGCGACGACGATGGCGAGAGTGCCGCCAACGAAAGCTCCGATGCTGCACAAGATGCAAATGGAAACAAATGCAATATATTAATTTGGTGAATTGTAGAATATGATTTTATAGTCAATGTTTAGTAAATAATACGAGACCGTAATAACGAATTACACACGACGTGACACAGATTGTATTTAAATTAATATCACGTGTGCCACCGAGCGGCAATAGGCCTCTACTTTATAATTCCTTCTAACCCGCCGGTCTAATCAAGATAAAGTTATGTTTAAACATTACAAAATGCAAATCATTTTGGGTATTAACCGTGATAGCAGTCCCTAGTATTACAGTACAAAGCCTCTTCAGAAAACATGATTACGTGCCGTAAAAGTCATTTCCAGTCAGTCTACTCTATGTGCGAAATAAATTTAATTACATTTCTGAAATAAGATTAAAAACAAACACTCTTGATCGTCTCCCCATATTTCGTTATTATATACCAAAGGGGTATAACATAATGCGGATTACCACACGTATACACAAGGGCAAACGGGTGTATTTTTATGAGGATGGGGGTGGGGGGGGGGGGGGGGGGTGCAGTCTTTGCTCGAATATCAGTCGTTTTTACATGACCATTACAAAAACATGTATCCACTACCTTAACGTTGCCCGAAAATTATATTTTGTATTCGGGTTTGGCAAAATAATACTACCCCAACGTCAAATTATTTAAGCTGAAAATATGATGTGATTTTTCTCATATTTTGATGTACATTTTGGCCGATAATTGCTGTTTTAAAAACTCTCAAATAAAGGGGGAGGGTCGAACCCCAATCCCGAATGTAGTGGAGTAGCGTGGCCGAACTAATAAGAGGCACTCAATAATGTACTTCCTAAATAATATTTTCACAGAGTTTCCATTTTGTGTGCATGTGCATTGTTTTGGTCATATTACTGGGTTGGTTGTTGTTGGGGGGGGGGGGGGGGGGGGGGGCACAGCCCAGCTGTGCCCCCCCCCCCCCCCCCCCGTAGCTATGACACTGCCCCAACCCCTCCGACGCGTACATCTTTTTGTCTACACCACATTGTGTTTGTGTGTAATCACTGACTCTCTTGTGTCTTCCCATTGCTCTTAGTAGCAACGACGTTGAATTGGTTATGTAACAAGTTATTGTCACAGGAAAACTTTTTTTTTGGGGGGGGGGGGGGGGGGGGGTTCGCTTAGCTCGATTTATTTGTTGTTATGTACATACGTTCCCCTGTATATGGGTTATAACGTTTGTATTATGTATTTCATATGGATAAAGTCGGAACATCATATTTTATCTTTTGTCAATTATATTTTCTATTGTTGCTTTTCATGGAATTAGTAATGAATTAAATGCAAATGAAATATTGTATTTTCCCTTGCCATAGAAAAGATAATTTATTTAATAAATACAATTATGTTACGTTTCGTGATAATTTGGTTCGGCCCTTCGTCTTCCTATATGCGAAGGTCGTGGGTTCAATTCCCCCGTCGATTCCTAACTTCGGTATGGGTGTCCCAATGACTATATATATATATACCTCTTATACTTTCTTTAAAACCTCAGCCATTCATATATTAACAGATATGCAGTGTATCATCTTAGTAGTTGGCTTCAGTATATTTTTAGGATACGACTGTTTTTTCATTAGTATCCAAAAATAACTCACCATTTTGAGCACACACGATTATGATAATAAGGAGAACATTTAAACGAAGAAAAAAAAAAACCCGGAAAAAACAAGCAGTTGCCCGCGTGTCAGCTGTAAAAACGTTCGCCTGTCGGATGAAATTTGCAACCATAACTCAAGGTAAAATCAATGCGGTAATACGCATCATGCTCAAACTAGCATAGGCCTGTAGACATAGGAGGTGAGGGTGGGGTGGGGGGTGGGCATGGGCGTCGATCTGTCATTGATACCCATTCATCAGGGGGGGGATGATCTATTCATTCATCCCCCCCTGATGAATAGGTATTACGTAAGTATCGACGCCCATGGGGGTGGGGCTGGGTGCTGCAGACCCCTGGAGTTTTCCAAAGTAACGGCCATATTCGGGCACAAAAACGTGTCATACCGTATTCGGGCAAACGCATATCGTATTCGGGCAAAAGCATGTCATATTCTGGAAAAGTCATACCAAGTAGATAACTTTCGGGTAATTAAATCATGATAACCTATTTCCTTTTTTCCTTTTTTGCTCGTCAGGTGAAAATGGGAAAAATTGTATTCTTTGAAAAAAGAACATCGGCCCCCTGGAAAAAAAAATGTGCTCCTACGCCCATGCAAACTAGTATGGCCGCTATATATGCCGACCTACATGGATGAACTCTCGATTGATTAAAGATAATTCGTAGTCCATGCGGTTACTTACGAACTTCATTTTGACAGGTATCGTGTTTACTACAAAGCACACTCTAGTGCATGTAATGATGAACGCCTGAGAAACAACAGTGTTTTTTGTTTGTTTATGTTTTCATAAATATATTATTTAGAAAATAATATCATCGCTGTTATAGACCGGAATAATTTGAAAACATACTTATTTATTACAAAATTAGTTTTATCATTAAGATTATATTGTATTATAGTGTGAATTTACACCCCCCCCCCCCCCCCCCCCCATCAGTGTGCCTACGCTACGCCACTGCGAATGATCCCTACAGAGTTTCCTCGTAATATTGTATTCAGGATGAGATAGATATGAACTCGAGTCCCCATTATCTTCCTAATTGACAACTAGATTACGATAATAAGGACAATTAAATGTCTGCGGCAATGTTCACTGTCTTGTTATAAATGCGTCATAGCAGACAAGGACTACACAGCAAGGAAGACGGGTGGGGGGGGGGGGGGGGGGGGGTTGGCGAAGAGAATGAAGAGGGGGCAGTTTTCAGTTTTACATAATTATGGAGTCAAGGGAGCAGATTTGGACTGCAAACAAAAAATGTGTTATGTTTTTATTTGTTTATCTTCGCCCACGGGAGAGAGGGCAGGCTATGACCAGGGCTGATTGAATTCCTTCAGAAGGGGGCGAATGCCTCCTTGTCCCCCTTTGGGGGGTTGTTGCCGACCCGCCCCCCTTAATTGCACCATCCCTGCCCCCCAAGCAGTATTAACACATGGGGAACATAGCACTAGGATGAGTTCACGTGCATTATCTAGATACGTCAATGAGCATATCAATAACTCATTAATGAATCCAGTTCAGAACTTCCAGTCTCAATTGTTAGTATGCCTCTTATATTCATTACTGTGATTATCCTGTAACGAATACCAAGCTAGATAAGACACTATGCATTTCAAATACAAGGGCGCCCACTTAAAGGGGTAGTACAGTTTTGGTAAGGCTGAGCTTTACACTGTTAAAACGCTGTGTAAACAAATTCAACAACTTGTTGAAAATTGTCTACAACCGCTGTATAACATATGAACCATCCAACTCTTGTTGAAAACATTCAAAAACCCCAGTTGTTTAAAGTTTACGCAACTGTTGTTTTATTTTTTCTACAACCGTTGTTTAGAATAAATTTTAAACAACCCTGTTGTTGAAATAGCAAATACACAAATGATTGTACTATAAAACGGCAAAGGCGGAATCGAACCGGGACTTTTGGGTTATAAGACTAACACGCTACCTCGTCGCTATCTCGTTTCGCTTGGTTTGCAGTGGCACAAAAAGGGTTTTGTCGCAATGATTTCGCGGTCGAAACTATCACGTGATTTAACACGTTTAATCAACGCTTGAACAATGGCCGCTTTACACAACCCTTCTTTCTACAACTATTCATGCTATACCTAAGTTTGTATAAAAAGATTCAACAACCATTTTTACACAGCGTTTTAACAGTGTATAGTAACCAAAACCTGCACAATAACATTAAGCGAATAGTAATAACTCCACCATGCTCGAAAGTTATAGAAAATTACAAACGACTAAGTAAAAAGCGTGTTATCATTCAAAAAGAGCCACTAAAACACAAGAGGGCGCTCTCTAAAAAAACATTGGTTTCAACCATTTTTCATACAAAATTATGCATGTGATGTTTTGTTGAAATAATGATTAAATAGAGAGATCATCAACAATTATTTAAAACCTCTATTGAACATTTTTTTTAAAGTGTAAGCATTAAAAAAAATAAAAAATAATAATAATAATCGAATAAATCTGGGCCCCAGATTTATTCCGATCGGATATATTTATTGATATTTCAACCGTTTCTGAACCGATTTTGATCAAATAAAGTTTGTTCTGTCATTACAATTGTATGAAGGATAATTATTCGGGGAAAAAAACACAACCCACCCTGAGAAAAATGTGCCCATATAATACGCCCGTGAACGGCTAGCCCTTTTAAGAACAAAGGCCCACGTCTGAATGTCAGAAACGACTCGTGAAAGAATAGTCGATCGTAAATAATAAATAATAATAATAGACATTTATATAGCGCATATTGAAAAGAGCCTATAAGCGCTTAACATATTTACATAAAAAATAACAAAATTAACAAAACTAAATCCTTAGAGTATAAACATACATATATATTAACAAAATTAACTATCACGAAAGGCTAACTTAAACAAATGAGTTTTTAATCTCGATTTAAAAGTATTTACATTGTGAGAAGTGCGAATGTTAAGGGGAAGATTGTTCCACAAGAAAGAAGCAGCATAAGAAAAGGATCTTTTACCATAGTATTTTGAGGTAATTCGTTGTGTGAATTCCAGGAGTGACTGAGTAGAAGATCGCAGTGTTCGGGTAGGAGTGTAGTGGTGGATTGGATATGTTAAAGGGGTAGTACAGTTTTGGTAAGGCTGAACTTTAGTAACCAAACCTGGACAGTAACATTATAAACTAATAGTTATAACTCCACCATGCTCGAAAGGTATACAAAATTGCAAACGACTAAGTAAAAAGCCCATTATCATTAAAAAAGAGCCATTAAAACACAAGAGGGCGATCTCTAAAAAGGCATTGGTTTTAAGCATTTTTCATACAAAATGATGCATGTGATGTTTTATTGAAATCATGATTAAATAGAGAGATCATCAACAACTATTTAAAAACGCTTTTGAACATTTTTGAAAAAGTATATGCATTTTTTTAAATTTTTTGAAAAATTCATCTAATTATTTGGGCCCCAAATAATTATAAGATCAGATATATTTATTGATATTTCAGCCGTTTCTGGACCGATTTTGACCAAAAAAAGTTTATTCTGCCATTAAAATTGCATGTTCTCTCAAATTCGACACTCAGTTTTTCATTACCTCACAAAAAAATTGTGATGTGCAGCGCCCTCTCTACCAAAACTAAACTTAGGAGCAAGGCCATGATAGGATTTGAAAGTAATGAGAAGGATTTTGTAGATGATACGAAAGTTGATAGGGAGCCAGTGTAGATTTTGTAAGATTGGTGTAATGTGATGAGAGCGGGAAACACAAGAAACAAGGCGAGCAGCAGTATTTTGTACACGTTGCAGTTTTGTGAGATTCTTATCAGAGAGTCCATAAAGTAGGGAGTTACAATAGTCAAGTCGTGATGTAATTAGTGCATGAACTAGGCGAATACATGTAGTAGTGTTATAATCAAGATACAGGAGGAGCTGCAGTAGCCGAGAGGCCGGTGGCTGCCGCTGCTCGTGTGATAGTCGCGTTTGCCAGTTGTTTCTGCAATGAATTCAGGTCAGACGCAACGGCCTTGTCAAAACAGAGGCAGGGGCGGCTGCCTGCCTCCCAAGAGTTTTGAAAATACCCATATTAAAGCGAACCAAAATGATAGCATTTAATCTATGCTACATCGTTAGCGACACAGAGAGCTTTAATTTGATATATTACATCACTAAAAATGGCCCACAGATGAGGCCACTCCAATCTCGCAAAGAGACGACACAAATTACTTGTTTGCGGCGTCCCGTACTAACATGGAGACTGCCATGTTTACATTTTTGTGCAGACCCCCAGCAAAGATGTGACGTTATTTTGGACGTCAAAGCTTAAGTTACATTCATGATCATGTTAAAAGAAGAGCCAATGTTGTCTTCGTTGAAACACGGACTACTACAAAACGTATATATATAAACAGAGGAGATATTAACAAACGACCTATTCGAGACGGGAACGTGTGGAAATGTGACTAAATGTGGTTATTTAGCCAATTAATATCATAGCTTTTAACATAACTGTCAGAGGTTGCCACGGTTACAATTGTGTACGTGTGAGCGTAAACGTGCACACTACTATTGCCGAACTTGTACGAATTTCTCTAGCATGCCCCCAAAACAGCTGCAATGATACCGAACTACGGTACCAAACATTCCTTTCCTTTGATTGGGAAAGGGGTGTCATTCCTCTTTGTCGTAAAAAAACAAAGGCTTGTTTGTATAGTGCATTAACTGCCTACACGTATTTCTTTAGTTACAGTTTTAAGAAATGCAAGTTTGTCATTTATTCACCTAAACAATTGAGCTGTAGTATCGAGATGGCATTGTTTCCCTGTCTAAAGCCTATGTAGTTGTTTTTGCAGTGATTCATATCAGAATAATAAATGCTCGTGGTCTAGATTATGCTTCGTTAGGTTGGAAATAAATGCACGACTTCTGGTATAATTATTACTTGTATACCATGATATTTCTAAGTATAACTATTTAATTAAAAGTCACACAAATAGTAACATTAATGAAGGATTGCGAGCGCGTACGCGCTCGTTAATATCCTTCAAGTCAAAGGTCGTATGAACACCCTCGTTCTCACTAGAAAATATGTACCATCATGTTTAACATGTTTTGAAGTAAAAAACAAACATAACACATAATGAATAATTTGATTCTAAATGCTAAAATATAAGCAGCGCAATGTATTTTTTGTTTGATCCGATTTTTGATAAAGATACGTCATTAAACTAATATTTAAAATGCTATTTGGCTAGACCAATCAAGGTCAGTCCAAAAAAACGTCACGTTTCGGCGGCAAACAAAAATCATGGCGTCACTCAGAGCACACATAAGGAGCCTGTGATAGCAAAACAAAAACTATGCTCACTCTTCAAAAGAAATTATGGAAGATTGGAAAGGATGATTCAGGGACGTTCGGGATGTGTGAAAATAGGTCTTACTACACAGTTTGCCTTGTGTTATGCGTTTTGGTTCGCTTTAAGGCTAAGAGTATCTCATATTCGGATAGCGGAGCATTTTTGTTTTACTTGAAATCTTGAAAACAAGAAAGATGACTTTCGGGTAAGAGACCTCCCGATGAATGATATTCATTTCATCAGCTGACTTGTATAATGCGCTTCGTCATGATGATTTTGAAATGTAAAAAAAAAAATTGTATTGTAATGAATAATCGTAAATATGGCAATAATTAATGCCAGCTCTGTTCGGTTCATATGGAAACCCTTTACTTTATAACCATGTTCGACGTCGAACTGGCGTCACAAGGTAATGATTTGTAAACGCAGTAATGTATTCGGTGGAACCTTCAAGCTATCCCTCTTGATCTGAAATAACATCTCCTTGTTTTTTTTTGCCGAGTCCTTGACACGAATGTGATCATGACTATGAAAATGGACTACCTATACACTCACATCTTCATCATTGCAGCGCAGGAATGAAGCGGACATTTTAGTATTGTCATATCTGCTTTTGGCCCTCGATTTGCTAGCATTGATTTTAACATCCATTTAAGTAATGACTTATATGAAGACAAGAATAAACTACTAAATATATTATTTTGTCCTTGCTTGACTGTCTTGTGTAGTTTAATATCTTTGAGTACAATTCACCATGTTTCTATGTACTTTATAGATGAGATTTATAGGAGAATCCAAAATGAGTACATTAGTATAATCATGCAAATCAATGCAATTCAAGACGTATATAGGGGACGAATACAAACAATCATTTGCAACTTTGGAGCGAAGCCAGAAAATTCGGAGGTTAAGAATTGTATTGTAATCATACATTTAAAACATGGCTCTTCTTATAAAATAGAAATTACCACAGATGAAATTCCATGCTAACGATACCGTATTTAAAGGGATAGTTGAGTTTTGGTATAGAGGGCGCTACACAAAATATTTGTTGTGAGATAATGAAAAACTGAGTGTAAAATTTGAAAGAGCATACAATTTAAATGACAGAATAATTTTTATTTGATCAAAATCGGTTCAGAAATGGCTGAAATATCCATAAACAGAACCATTTGTAATAATTGTGTGGCCCCACAATTATTCAATAATTTTGAACCAGCCGTTAACAATTTTAAACACATGCTTCCCTTTTCACAAATTTACAAAAGAGGTTTTTAAATAGTTGTTGATTATCTCTCTATCTTATCACTATTTCAACAAAGCATCACATGCACAATAATTTATTCAAAATGATTGAAACCGATTACTTTTTAGAGAACGCCCTCTTGAAGTTTTAACAGCTCTTTTGAATAATAATCAGGCTTTTTACTTAGTCATTTGTAATTTGTTATTCCTTTCAAGCATGGTGGAGTTATAACTATTAGTTTGTAATGTACTGGTGCAGGTTTTGCTTACTAAAATTCAGTTTGACCAAAACTGTACTCGCTTTACCAATACTCAACTATCCCTTTAACACGTTGAATGCTGAACAATATGGGGATGGGTACAATGTGGATGATGCGCTTATCTTTTATAAGCATCGTTAAGCAATAATGCTATCATGAATGTTATCATGTGAACATAATGTGATAATCAAATTAAATTCGCCGCATATGAAAACTAACCGAAGCATCATTGGTGCCGAGAGGTAGAGGGATCGCCTGAGAGCATGCTTTAAAGACACATTCCGGAGTTTGTATCATAGCCTTTACAAACGGAAGCACTTTAAATTAGACATTCACAACCATTATTGGAAAACATATCTGAAACATTCAATAACGATTGAATATGGTGAAGTCAATCGTACTCATGATACATAAGCTTCTTTATTGTATTCTAATGTAAGTTTAATTTTGTATTTCTGTTTTTAAAATATTTCATTTTGTTTAATTTGTTTTTCTGTATTTGTGTATGTATACGGACTTGCTGAAAAACAGCCTGACGGCTGATAGCGATTTTTTCCCCCGTGTTTAAATAAACAAACACACAAACACACAAACTTCATTCATTTGATTTGTAGCTGCGAATTTAGCGTGGTTATCACACACTATACGGTGAAATCTCTGATAATTATGATTGACTGAAGCTGCATGGAAATGTCCCTCTAAACCAAACTTGAAGCTCCTTGGATCGGGAATGCATGGGCATTGATTAATCTATAACAGTGCCTACTGGGAGAACATGAGATGGCAACAACAACCGTTATGATTATAGCATATCCTATCAAAAGGACAATCAAACATGCAGTAGCGTAGCCGGGGTGGTGGGGGGGGGGGGGGGGGGGGCAATGCAAAGGACGAGGATTTTAAATTTTAAAAGGGGGTAGGGTCCAATTGGTTAAAATGATTGTCACGTTAAACTTTTCTTTTTAGGGAGGCGAGGATTTGCATTATTATCGAGGTCGAAGTAAATAATGTAAAAACTAACTAACTTAGGGGCATTATTATTACGTGACTGATCATGAACATAGTGGAAGGGGCTTTCTTTGTTATTGTTAATAATAATGTTGGTGTTTCGGGATAATATTCTTTGGGTTGATAATCAACCAGATTGTCTTTTGGGAAGACGAGAGGAACAGCTTATATTAATTATTCATCTGTTCACATTATATTCCACGAAGACGAGAAAGAGGCCCGGTATGACATGTGTGATGTTCATAATTATATTTGGGCTAAAAGAAAACCTCGGGGTTGAACGAACGCAAAGTTATTTTTTGCATTGTGGGCGTACAAAAGGGGGCAATGCCCATGAGATTTCTGCTCGAAATAACAATTGCCAAACCGTTTGACATTTTTGTGCCAATAAAATATATAACTTCAATCTTCCTAAAATAAAATTTCTCGGGGTTATTCACAATGTACATAATGGATTCGGGATTCGGGATTCTTTTTTTGTTGAAGCGGCTATAATAGCACAAACTACGTATGATATGGAATTTCCAATCTACTTACAACCATTATGGCTGATGCCTTGATGATGACCTTTAATTAAATGTACTGCATACTGATTATTGAGAAGACTTGTTTTAAAAAAAGCGACGGAGAGGAAGGGACAGTTTGCCAGGGGCGTAAGGGCTCTGAAGATTTAATTTTAAAACGACCTCGTATTTAGCACACAAAGTCTTTAGGAGGCATACTCTATACTTGTGATTTTAATAAAGCTCTGGGGATACAAAGGTGTAGGTACGGATGTTATTTTCAATCTGCACCAATCATGTTTGATAGCAACCTTTAAAATACATGCCAAATTGCCAATGTATAGTGAAATTCATTTTCTAAAACAAGCGGTGAATAGAAACAGAAAGTTTGCCTGGGGCAAATATACTGATCTGAAGATTTAATTGCGAAACAACCTCGTGTTTAGCATACAGCGCTTTTGGGCGACGTACTTTGTAGCGCTATTTAACCCTTTAACCGCTGTTGGTTCGGTCAGTGTTGCACACATAGAGATAGGTTACACCTTACTTATTGCGTACAATATAATTATAAGAAGAGGTGAAATATAATTAACATGCGCACCCGTTATTGCCTGTAGTCGGGATGATAATGCGGCTGGTATACGTGACTACTAATTATATTATTAATTCATTATCAATTTCATATCAATATTATTAGATTCAAACAAAATTCAATGATTTGCTGTGACCAATTAAACAAAGCCTGCAGAGGTTTTTTTTTTTGTAGACACCAACCTTGATTATAGTTATATTCTGTTTGGTCGCCGTCCGTTGAAAATGAAATTGTCTTTAAATCTTGTAAAGGGTTAAGACTTTCCGGGATTAAGTGGGAGATGGAGGGCTGACGGCGATAGAAGGGACGTTCCAAGTGGCCCAATCGATTATGAATCAATGGTCGTGACATTTCCAAACACAGAGTTCAACCATTTTCCCGCTACAGCGCTCGTGGGTATATTAATCCCATTTTATATTCTCTGATTGTGATGCAAGGATTTTTCATCGAAAACGATTTGTCAGCGAGACGGGTTGTGTAACTTAAATTACTTGTTTTCATATACGAATAGGTGGGGGCTATTTCTATACATTATTGATTACAAGCCTGAATTTATGTTGTTTTGTTGTAATGATCTGCCTGTATACAGTCAATCATAATTTTGGTCTGGACATTTCATTTTCCCGCTGTGGCGTTAATAAATTATTCATAACCCTGTCATTCTTTGCGTTATTTTTATATAATTTTTTTCATCTTAAACGATGATCATATTGCAGCGATTGTATTAATACTTTAACATTAGGGGGTTTAATACGGAATATTTCCCGTTACAAAACTCATAAATTAATTTTCAATTAAGTTTTTGAAATCATGTTTAATCTGTTTGTAATTTTATGTTGTGATTGAATGAAATGAAATATCATATCATTTATACTTCAGTCCAGAGGGCAGATAACATAGTATATTGTATCGACGTAATGTATACGTCCATAATACAATCGTCAGATATGATACAACTTCTGACGTAAACAGATGCGTAGCTGCCCCTTTTCAATAATATGCTGGGTCAAAATCCGGGGTCAAAATTAGCTAGGAAACCAAGGAAGTTACGCAAGAGGTACTAGTAATATAGACCTCTGACTTACGATACCAATATTGTCACCATGCATTATACAACGTACCTATGGTTGGAAACATCATACCATGTTTGGAGTTAAAGGGAATACAATCATATTGCAAATGCCATTCGATATTAAATCATGGAACAACGTATATACACTTTGTCGTTCTTTCTCAGACATACTATATATTTCATAACGACAGTGTTGCAGCTACTGCATGAGGGGGGGGGGGTGGGGGGGGGGGGGGGGTGCACGTCCCCACAATCATTCGACAAAAACAATATAGAAAATAATTAGGTGAATATTTGTGACAAAATAAATCTTGTTCCCCCAATAGTGTGACATAATCAGAATATACAGCAGGGGTAAATCTTTGAAAATAAAGAAATACATAATGTGTGTCACTCCCTCCCAATAAGTCGCGTGCCCCCCCCCCCCCCCCCCCCCCCATCAGCCAGACCACACTAGTACGCCATTGCATAAGAAGGATGATGTACAGAAATACATCTCAATCTTACTCAAATAATATACAATGGATCAACGGTTTTACAAAGATGGAAGGCAGCATACAATCATGATCTACAAGTGGGTTTTGGTTGGTTTTAAGAAGAATTAAAACTCAAGTCCACCCCAGCATGTCTACAGACACAGTCGGTTGGCGCCTATCTTCATTTTACATACTGTATATAGGGCACAATCTATATAAGTAGTGAAATCCGTAACAGGCCTGAGGGATCTAGTCATATTGTATTGTGGTGGTTGTGTGTGAGAGCGGGAGAAGCACGTGCCCCTAATTTTGATAAGAAAGACACAGCTTGCATCCTTCCCAATACCTAATCATTGACCATAAACATTGTATATAATTATAGTAATAACAAAAGTGCCGAGTATATGAAGATAGATTGTTTTTGTATTTCTGACCAACTTCTGATGTTATATAAAAAACAGCGAATATTAATAACATTATTAAAGACTGTTATTAATATTCGCTGTTTTTTAAAAACAAAATAAAAGATAATACTTATAATAATTGTGTCAAGCATGACACCAAATTGCACCAAATCCTCACAATATGCGTATTATGTTGAAAATTAATAGAGCTGAATGTATAACTGACATTCTTACAGTTAATTCACTTATCGCACACTTTATCCAACCAAGTGCTTTTAAATTTATTTTCATGATACCAATAATACATTCTCACACTGTGCGGTTGTGCGTAATGTTGCAACGGAGCTAAAATGACATGACATTCTTATACTTAATTCAGTTACCGTTCACTTTATCCAATCAAGCGCTACCACGTTGTATGCGACGGGACCCTTTAGTGCAATGACCTCTCTTCAGTATTTATATGTATTATCATGAAACGCAAGAGCACAGAGGGAATCTGGTTTTCGCATTTCGCGGGTAACATTACTTTTTGAAGGAAAATAAATATACCGCCACGTATAACAACAGTTCACGCGAAGGAGGTCGCAATTACTATAATGATCCTGACGGGCCGCTACCTCGATTAAAAAACACACGTACAACAAAATAATGATGGAAAAGTGGACAATGGCAAAGATAATGGTTTTGTCTTCTGCAAGAAACATTCCATTCGCCACCTATAACAGATTATTCAAGAATTAAAAGCTCGAGCTCATGTGACTAAACATTTTCAAGAAAATAATGTATATAGGTATAGTGAGTATGGTGGCTTTTTTATATTATTGTTTTGGTTGTTCAACATGTCATATGACTAGTTATGTTTGTTTTTATAACGAATGTGATTCGTCTGAAATTGCAGGAACATGCATAGAGTTTCATTAACAAAACTAGTCTTATTTGTTGACGCCGACCAATGTAACAGAGTATGGATCGTTATGTATCAAAGTCCCACTTATTCACAATTTATGTGTGTACAGTATACGTTTTATAGGAATTCAAAATAATTATAAATACGTGATTTTATAATATAATTCTATGAAATGCACCTCGTTAACCTGAAGTACAAAGTCATTATTGTTCTTTTTAGAGACATTCGAAGTAGATGGATTGCGCCTTACTGTAGGTCTTCTGACGACAGAGCTCCCTGTTATCTACTTTAGATATGGACATAGTCACCGGAAGTGTATGTGTGTGTGTTTGTGTGTGTGTGTGTGTGTGTGTGTGTGCGTGTGTGCGTGTGTACGTGTGTGCGTGTGCGTGTGTGTGTGTGTGTGTGTGTGTGTGTGTGTGTGTGTGTGTGTGTGTGTGTGTGTGTGTGCGTGTGCGCGCGCGCACGTTTGTGTGTGTATGCGTGCTTGTGTGTGTGTTTGTGTGCGTGTGAGTTTGTGTGCGTGTGTGTGTGTGCGTGCGTGCGTGTGTGATTGTGTATGTGTGTGTGTTCATGTGTGTGTGCGTGTGTGTGTGTGTGTGTGTGTGTGTGTGTGGGAGGGGGGACCCCAATACAGTGAAATAAGAAGGAAGGGAGGAGGGGGGGGGGGGGGGGGGGTCGCAAACTGCATTTCCTCCGCTGGTATTGACCCCATATAATATCCTTGCCCCCTCCCTCAAATTACCCAAATATTTTTACAAACAAATATCATTTGTGGCAGGAAACATTATATTTGTAGGGACAATTAATATTTAAGGGGTGAATTGAATAAGTGGTAATGGTACGTTTTGTTTAACTTGTTGTCAAGATCATCCATAACCCTAGAGGGATTCCGACGCCATTGGAAATGAAGCTACATGTACCTATAGATCAATGTTTTTTCATGTATTTACAATCACACCACGTAAATAGGTTAAATAGTTATTATAATATAGGCTTATTATTCCTTAGAAAACTGTCATCTGAAAATGCGTATTTGATTCAAATTGTGTTATGTATATTATTTTATGAAACCGCGTTTGTTCAAACTACAAACTACTTTCTTTAACCAAACTTAGCACAGTTTGAACCGATATACATGATGTAAAGACTACCGTATACCTTTTTTTAGGCCTATATGTGCATGCATTATACGTTTGTGCTTTCGT
The DNA here is from genome assembly GCA_037951105.1 of Echinarachnius parma. NCBI lineage: Eukaryota > Metazoa > Echinodermata > Echinoidea > Clypeasteroida > Echinarachniidae > Echinarachnius > Echinarachnius parma. Next base: position 49,369 of record JBAMJV010011097.1, on the reverse strand, counting down.
CAAAATGCAAAAAAAAGGGGGGGGGGAACCCATTAGCCATACTGTCTGAATACACAAACCAAGGATACCTGCGGTAGAACAGGATATTGCAGTACTCTCTCTTCTCTATTTTGTTCATATATTAACCCTCTATAACATCACCATAGATATCGCACTATTCACTCTAACAAGGCTACAACATGGTGAGGGTCTTTTATGGTTAAACAAGTAATGTCAAAGCACTCTGTATAATGTCTGCTCACATGGGATCGAAATTTACTCAAACCATAAAAACAAACCATTACGTATATAAGGCGGCCTAGCGGTATAAAATCAACGCGCATTATTATCGATCACTAATCGGCGATGTATCTGTATTTCGTATCTAAAAGAAAATGATGAATAACATTAGCATGGGAAAACATGTTTACTATGAAAACAATCGCTAAATTTGCTGGAATATTAATTTTGAGAGATAGATTAAGGGAAGTATGATTCGTGGTTGCACTCTCACCGCTAACTATCGAATTATTACACAGGGCGTGACAATGGGAGCTCTTTATATCAATTCAATCATAATTTGATGGATAATATGGATATAATTATATAAATATTAAAACGAGCATTCAATATTGATCAAACTTAGTGTATAAAGCAAGTAGATTATAAAGCATTATATAAATGTAGGTAAGAGAACATTATTTTAAATAACATTATTTATTACACAGTCTTTTACGATGTTTTTTTTATTGCGTGTATCGTTCTTTTCGCTGCATGCAGTGCAAAAACAAAATAAAAACAGAACACGCAATGTTGATAATTCTTTGACCTAAAATTGATGACCTAAATACCCAAATGCATTCTACTCATAAATTCAAGATCATGATTAAAAATAATTACATTATGCTAAACTAGGTCATATATACCTGTTCGACTATACATTACAAATGTGGTATCATACGAATAGAACTGGCCTGCTTCACACTGTAAAGACATTACGAATACAACTACCAGTAAAGATACTGTAATGTTACGCATTGAAAAAGCACATAATTCATCAGTGTGAATGTCGTATGTTCAAATCGGAAAAGTGTGACAGGGGCTATACTCACTCTTCTTCCCAATGATCTGGTATAACATTAAAACGATATTAAATGAAGCAAGTGGGGGGCTAGGAGGAGACGGGGGAGAGGGTGAAGGGGTGGGGGGGGGGGGGGCTATTTTCTTTATGCTATTTATTACATTTATATACCCTTTTATAAAACAGCTCTGGTGAATTCTGTAACGTGATTGGTTAAATCCTGTCACGTGACTATTCATTAAATTTCCACAAACATGCACGACCGTGCAAAACAGGGTGCAACCCCATGCATTACTCGTTTTGGTTGCGCAACTTTTTGCACGGCTGTGACGTCACAATGCTTGTTTACATAGTTCGATCGAAGACGATCTTGCGAAAGTGATAAAAATATGATGGAAATTGCTTCATTTTGTAAATTATCTGTTCTGTAGTAAATAAATGTGTGCAATTTCGTAAATTATATGGTATGTGGTTTGATATTGGGAAGTCTTGGAATGGGAATGCATACAATTCTTTGATAATTCTCACTTTTAACGAGAACATTTTCTGATTTTCGGCGACTGTGATTGATCTGCTGAGCTGAAGAGTCAAATTCAGTGAAGCGAGTGCAGAAGTGATGATTAATTTGGTAAATTCCTTAACAAATTCACACTCTAGAGAGTAGATAGACTGGGTTACTAATTGTGGCGAGTCTGTTTTCAATAATCCAGCAAAATGAAACAATCCGTGGTTGAGCTTACAGTCTTATTATCGTACATTGTGTAAATGCATGGACTCTCGGCTATGTTAGCTGTGCGCATGCGCACTCGGCGTTGCCTCGTGCACATCGCACAGATAACATAGCCTCGAGTGCAATGAATTTACACAATGCACTCTAGACAGTGTATTATTAGTATAATATACATTGGAAGAAAACAAATACAAAAATGATACAAATCTTGCGTGTTATCCTGCCTCCACTTTATAGCCTATCTACAAGGCCCCGCATGTCTTGGCTTAGTACATGACAGGAACAACTGGCGAACGCACCTATCACACGAGCAGCGGCAACCACAATATTTCGACAGGCCCCGTGTCTGAGCTGAATACATGGCATGGGACATCTGGCGAACGCGACTATCACACGAGCAGCGTCAACCACAACATTTCGACCAGGCCCCGTGTCTGAGCTGAATACATGGCATGGAACATCTGGCGAACGCACCTATCATACGAGCAGCGGCGACTGCGGCAGCCACTAATACGCAGCTGCTCCTGTTTCAAACGCGAAACTTTTCTTCCCCCAGACGTTTCTGACATGCAGACGCGAGGCCTCGTCAAAAGGCTACACCCTCGTGGGGAATAAGTAATACCCCCTCTTTTACCATGACGTCACGATGACTGTCGTCATCGGTAAGGTAGTTCATTATACTCTTTTGTATAGAGCACTTCGGCATTAGTATTGCCATGTCAACTACATTTATTATCAAATCAATGTTTATCATTATTATAAAGTGTACTTGAAAGTGATTCAAACTATTAATGTAAAGTTAAATCAAATTTTAAAAAAGGCTATTATATAGGAAACTGTGCCAACTCGACTTTCAAGCATGTTAACTAGGCACAATTTAACGTTTTCTTAATAGCATGAATTAAATCTAAAATGAAATTGACCATACTACTTAAGCCAATCAGAGCGCTTGGACGGCGAGGCTCGCTACCTCACGTGTTTCATGCACTGATTCGTACACACGCGCTGCATGCACAGTACGTTGTGATTTGTACTGCCTATACCGTATGCTTATAGTACAACACGCATGATAAATGGAACGAGTGAAACTCCCGCGTATTCAGAATTGCGAAACTGCAAATAGATCGCGACGGTAGCCAGAGTACGGGGACGGTTACAGCGGATTTAAACCACCCGTCGCCGCACATGCGTCGCAGAGCGAAAAGACGCTATTACCTACACCATTGCTACCCTAGATATAAAGTAAACTGCTATTTTTATCACTATAATTTTGATTTTGATAATATTGTCATAATCGATTACTAGTACTCACTTGAAATGTTCGAGAAAATAGTCGCTATGTTCACTGCAGCAGTATTTTTCCGTTGAAGAGCCGCAGCAGTACTTGCTCAGTATATCCTCCCCCCGGGCTTCGGGATCCGGGCAGTGGAAACTGGGCTGGAAATCACCATTGTCGTCTACATGCGCCTCACAAAACTCACCGGCTAAATACAAATTGAGTACATAAACAAAAAAACAAATGAGTACATTTCAAAATGAAATACTTATTCAAGCATTATTTACTTCTCATATATCTCTAATACAAGTTGTGATTTGTTTGGGTTACCATCATCTACGTGCACCTCGCAAAATTCACCGGCTGAACGAAAATGGCCACATGAAGAAAAAAAGTAAGATACAAATAATGTCATTAAAGATTTATTTATGCAAACTATAAATTATTGTTCATGTTTTTTTTTCATAATCATAAAACATCTGTAATCTTTCCCCTATGAATATGATTTTTTCACCGATATCATAATGTTTGTAGACTTTTAGTGCAGAAAACGATGGAATGATATACATGGTATCTACTGCCAAATACAAATAAAGGAGGAAGGGGTGCATTCATAATTATCGACAATTTATTTTCTTGGGGAAGGGAGGAGCGAGGCCCGGGAGCGAGGTTGGGAGTAAGACTTTGTTTTACACCGCGACTTCAATTTCTGTCTGGGGGGTGTCCCCTGCCCCACTATGCACTTCCGGCGTCTAGGTGTGTCTAACTTCAATACTTCCTGACAACAGAGGGGTGTTTCAGAAGGTGTCCTAAGTTGAACTTAAAGGGGTAGTTTAGTTTTGGTAGAGAGGGCGCTGCACATCACAATTTTTTTGTGAGGTAATGAAAAACTGAGTGTCGAATTTGAGAGAACATGCAATTTTAATGGCAGAATAAACTTTATTTGGTCAAAATCGACCCAGAAACGGCTGAAATATCAATAAATATATCTGATCTTATAATTATTTGGGGCCCAAATAATTAGATGATTTTTTGAAAAAAATAAAAAAATGCTTGCACTTTTTCAAAAATTTTCAAAAGCGTTTTTTAAATAGTTGTTGATGATCTCTCTATTTAATCATTATATTAATAACACATCGCATGCATAATTTTGTATGAAAAATGGTTGAAACAAATGCCTTATAAAAAAGCGCCCTCTTGTGTTTTAATGGCTCTTTTTGAATGATAACAGGCTTTTTACTTATTCGTTTGTAATTTTGTATACCTTTCGAGCATGGTGGAGTTGTAACTATAAGTTTATAATGTTACTGTGCAGGTTTTGGCTACTAAAGTTCAGCCTTACCAAAACTAAACTACCCCTTTAAAGGCCCGAATTCTCACTCAATAGCTCAACATTAGTCCGGTGAGTCCCTCTTCTTGCGTATATGAGGCAGCGCAGCTTCTACGCAACATCACGCAAATTTTGTAGCCAGTTAACAGTATCGGGGTCCAAGTTGTTTAAATCTGGGTTTGGGTGGCCAGGTGGCGAAGGATTGTACCATACCATTCATCACATTTTGCACATGTCAAAAAGGTTACTAGATCCCTTCAACGCTAAGTTGGACTTAGTTGGACATTATGGAAAACATTCAGTTAATTTTTTTTTAATGTTGAAAAAGTTATTTTAAAAAGCATAAATTATTGATTCAAATCATAATTATTATACTATTATTATCAAGGAGATTTCATGTTCCTGATATAAAATACTTGCATTCTTGCTCTTGAAGGATTTACTCCAAGGCTACAAATAGCTTTCCATAGTTAGGTCCATTGGAATCTTTGTGAAACACCCCCATGTTCTATAAAGAATGCATCCGACACCGGAAAAACCAATTAGCACGGTGTTAATTAGCCCCTTCTTTCAACCATTTGTTCGTTTTTATCTACATATTATAATGAAAACAGCTAATTTGTACGATGAGTGGTATTTCGATAATTATTTGAAGTCGTTTAGACCATAATTTGGAATCATACAGATTTCGGGAATAAACTCAAAATACAGTAAATTATCAAAATGATTACAAATTTATATTGACTTTAAAGTGAGCAATTTCTGAAATCCAAATGGTTGACAACGAAAATTCCAATGTACTTTGTCAATATTATAATAATTACATACTTTATGAACATTGTATTTTTTTCTTTATTAATAATAATAATATTCATAAAAGCAATAAGATATTGTTTTCTAGGCACCTGCTGAATGAAGAAAATAATTAAAAATAATAAATCAGAATCATTTTCTATCCTTATACACAGACTAAATCACTATATGCTATACAGGGTGGCCAAGAAATAACGGAACGGGGTACTTGCCATTATAAAGAAACTTACAGACAAGGTTCACAAGATAGATACTCTTTTAAAAGGAAATATGATACCAAGAACAGTAATTTTGGTCGTTTTAGGGCGTCTTAAGGACACCATGTCAGGGTCAAATTTGTGTCAATTCTAGGAAGTCGGTGCCTGATAAATAGCCATACATGCCTGCCATGGCACCAAGCAGCGGTCAACACGAATTATTTTGTCCATGTGCATTCACGGTTTTACAGCTGAATGCACATGGACAAAATTATTTGTCTTGTTCACTGCTTGATGCTATGGCGGGCATGAATTGCTATTTTTCAGGCACCGACTTTCTAGAAATTGACAAAAAGTTGACCCTGACATGGGGTCATTTAAGACGCCCTAAAACAAAAACTACTCGACCAAAATTACTGTTCTTGGTATTATATTTCCTTTTAAAAGATTATCTATCCAGTGAACATAGTCTGTACGTTTCTTTATAATGGCAAGTACCCCGTTCCGTTATTTCTGGGCCACCCTGTATACATCAAACTTAGTCCATATTTCAACCCAAGCAACAATAATTATTATCTTACTTGTATCGGAGGCCCCTTTAAAAATATCGGGCATATCTGGTAAATCTATATCCATTTTTATAGGCAGATCCAAGAGACTCGGTCAAAAGTTCCACAGAACTTGTTAAATCCACGTTCGTACAGCCGCTGAGAGGTTATGATAAATACTCTCTATATACTTATACAATAACACACAAAATTACGGTCAATTAGTGAACATTCACTGCAGCCATCGATGTGCCGGTGTAGAACAAAGGATTCGAACTTTCTGTCCAAATTTAGATTGTGTGAGGAGTTGAAAACTTGAAATCTGATGCAAAGTGCTTTGCAGAAAAACTCCTTTATATATTATATCAATCGAGTATTTGTGGTCATTTTCCCGCGTAAACCACCAATCATGACATTCCGTTCCAAAAAGAGAATAAAGCCAAGTCTTACTTCACAGCGTGGATGAAGTAAAAACAAAAAGTAAGTGTTTCAGTGTTACTAATGGAGCTAATTATGGACTGCCTGACTTTTCCCATGACTTTGATTTTTGAAACTATTTCGTGTGTGTTACGTCCTTTCTACGTCACTGATTTGTCCACATGGGAAGGGGACTTGTTTATGTCATGCAACCCCGCAACTAAACCGTAACTTCCGCCATGGCCGAGAGGGATACAGTTCCCACCTATTTAAATGATTGGAAGAGGTAACGCCTACTCGACTCAAAGTGAGCGATGCTGCAATGGCACAATTATAGTATACCCTTCATATAACAATATTATTCCATGTTTTTGTATAAATGTAAATCAATACTTCTGGGATTAACTATTGAGTTTTCGTAATACTGCAAAATTTCATGTTTCATTCAAGAACAACGTCAACAATGACCAAAACAACAACAACACAATCAACAATAACAAAACATAACAACAACCATAAACAAATCAATTACAGCAGCAGCAACAGCAACAACAACAACAACAACAACAGCAACAACAACAACAACAACAACAGCAACAACAGCAACAGCAACACCAATATGGTCAAGGCAATGCAATTCAATGTGTACCGCATGGTGGCCTATGATCATGATGATAGTCTTCATCCAAGTTTTGACATCTATGTGGGTACTTTTACACCATTGACGGAAGGGTTTATCGTTGCCAAGGTGAATATTAATTAAAAAACCATCAAACATATCAAGCTTAGTAATACTTTGATTTACTTATATTACCCAAACCCTATATATACTACCCATGGCGTAAAGCGTAATATTATTGATTGGGGGAACGGGGAAAGGGGAGGGGGGGGGTGCAAAACTAAACTCATCAACAAGAATATACACATAATTATCAAGGACACGTACTTCAGATTATGTTTACCAATAAAACAGGAAATGTTTTGACTGCACAGTTCGGCTTAATAGGTTATATTAGACAGGATGACGTGAATTATCATATTTAGAGTTTAAGTCGGGGACAAGGGCAGAGGGAATTTCCCGACAAGAAAGGGAGCTTTGTTTACCCCATTCTACATGGGGTAATTACTCGTAATTACTGTATGTCGGTAATAACGAATGACGGATGTATTAGGGCGCGTTTAAAAACACTTATTGTCTACGGTAGTCCTAAATATGTGCTTTGAATAGTGTTTCAGTCTCATTTTTTCGCAAGATAAACATTAGCCCGACACGAGTTCCAAAAGGGAGATCTTGAGCTAGTGTTTATAAATATTATGATTAAACTCACCCATATAATGTATAATACTATAGTCACTTAATAGTCTATCAAAGCTTGCAGCGGTTACGTTTCTGCATGGTTAAACAGCAGACTATAAGCCTACTGCTTTTGACATACAAATTAATTATCTCTTGCAAAAACTTGTCGAAATTATATTTCTTCATTGCAATAATATCCAGCAATCACGTTTATTATAATTTGCTTGTTATCATTTAATTGTCGTTTTACTTTTTATACAAATAATATGCATGTCATTAGAAAAACGTGTACCACGTGCAGACACACAAAACAAAAACACACCTACACACATACACACGCGCGCGCACGCATGCACACGCACATACATACATGCGAACGCGTACACTCACTCACACACACACACACACACACACACACACACACACACGCACACACGCACACACGCACACACACACACACACACACACACGCACACACGCACACACGCACACACACACACACACACACACACACACGCGCACACTCAAAAACACACACACACACACACACACAAACATGCGTATAATAATCATGCACTGTTCTGCAACAAAAAATCGAACATGAATTATCTATTTTTATTTATAATGGAAAAATATCAAAATAAGCAATGTTCAACATTCATTAGAATATTGAGGACTATTCATAAATCCTCGAAATTTAAATGTTGCCCTAGATATTAAAAAAGGGTAGGCCTATGTATGGTTAATAAATAAATTCTTGATATAATTAAAGAAAATGAAAAAGACAAGAAAATAATTGGGTGTGTCGTGGTAATATATAGTCCTTAGCGCGTTATAATAATCAATGATTTAGTAATGATAATAAAGTAACAACATAATGCAATAATACTCACCCGCTATTAATATCCAAGAGAGAAATTCAGCAAGAAAAAAGAAAGCGGCATAAACTGCGCGAGTATTCCAAAGCCGCATCTTTGTGTCCTATAGTAAACCAGTGGAAGCCTCTAGACGCTGTCCCACACCAAATGAAACCAAATGAAACGTTTCACTTTCGTTAAAAATTGAAAACAAAAAACATAAAATCGGTGTTATTCACTGCACCTATTACCAACAACAACAGCGATTAAATGAGATAAATGTTCATATTATTATCGTATTATATAGTTTTGGTTCCAGTTGTACTGCTATACACCTTCGAATCTTTCCGCCAATTTGTGTATCTCCAGAGAAGACAGCATGCTACCATTACGATCGTATCGTAGGAGATACCAATAATAGCTTGACGAATTCGGCTGGAGCACCGGAAAAGCAAATTCGCACGCTATTCATGGCGGGCGGATGGATTCATTGCGATTCTCATTATCCAGGCGTATTCAAATGGCATTCCCTGCTATACATCGCTGTTGTTGATGATGATGTTTATTATAATTTTTGAAGATCTCCTTTCAATAATTCAAGACTTAATAATAAGATTGATTTTCATACTTGCAAAACAGATTCGCCGATCTGAGGCGGTGGCATAGTAATTTAAATTATGAATTAAACCCCCAATCTAAAAATATTCAGTAAAACGGTACTGCCAACCAACCTGCTAGCCTTTTATTCAATAATTTTGAATGAACGCCAGAGTCTCACAACATCAGCAACAACAACAACAAAAACACTGAAAACAACAATGACAACGACCACAACAGCATCAACAACAACACCACCAACAACAACAACAACAACAGCAGCAGCAGCGATATCTGGAACAGCAAAAACAACATCAAATGCATCATCAACAACCATCGATATATACACACTGGATACAGCACGCTGAACAATGCCGAATGAGCGACGTTGAAGCCGCCGCAAGTATCTAAAAGTCCACCTAAGTGACCAAATACAAAAGGTGCTTCTATTCATTTCCGTAAATCGATTCACTCGAGCGAGCATGGTCTTTGTATTTGGAGTACTTTTGGAGTACTTTTTCACACTGTCGCTGGCTTAATGATGAGGGCGCTGTTGCTATATCCAGTATTTTTATATCGATGTCAACAACACCCAACAGTATATCCCATGGAACAGTTCGCAGATGGCGCTATGCAATGAATCGATTTCAGAAAGATTGTGTCAATACAAATACTTTTGGTGTGTGTATAGACTAGTTACTCTGTATAACAATGAATTTACAAATTACATTCCCTTTTTTGTTCCACGTGTGCACCGATTCCTGTTGTTTGGCCGTATTTCTTACATTCCAGAAATCCATTCATACATACAAGTACTAATACTGGCAAATCATTGAAATTGTTATAGGACGATGGGAATATGGGATCTTAGAAAAGTGTTATTTTCACTATAACGTCCTAGTCACATATACCCGTATATAGACTTGCCGTAAGAGCCACGTATGGGTATTTTCGGGGAATACAATGACACGGGGCTATACCGTGGCAATTCGTGGCGATACGTGATACATCGTGACAGAACTGGGTTTTCGTGCCACTTATATATAATGCTAGGTTTACACTATGTCCCCGGCGGCCACGGCAGCCCCGTTTGCCCAAAACGTAGCGCGCCGTGAAATTTTGACAAATTTTCCCTCTGTATTCAAGTTGTGTTAGGTCTTGCCAAGTTTTCTCACGGTCTATCACGGTCTACCACGGTATCCGTGACGGGCCGTGGGGGGAAGAGCCCCATCCCCCCACTGATGGTGCGTTTACACCATATTCCTGGCGCCACGGCAGCCCCGTTTTAGGCCACCGTGGACAAAACGGGATGGACATGAGACAATTGCCGCGATTGCCGTGGATGCCGGGCCAGATTTTTAAACTGTCAAAAAATTTGCCACGGCAGTCACGGTGCGGATTAGAAGCCTAGCAGGCCAAAGTAGAACGGGGTGAACGCAACAAAGACGTGACAGTACGTAATAGGCCGTAACAAAACTTGGAGGCTGTCCGTAGTAGGACGGGAAAGAACCGTGAGATGTCGGGGAATATCTTCCCGTCGTCCTACGGACAGCCTCCAAGTTTTGTTACGGCCTGTCACGTTTTGTTGCGTTCACCCCGTTTTACTCCGGCCTGCTTAGGTTGCCGTGGCAAATTTGTTGACAGTTTAAAAATCTGGCCAGGCATACACGGCAGTCACGTTTGCCCATTCCGTCCCCCCGCGTTGTCTCACGTCCATCCCGTTTTGTCCACGGTGGCCTGAAACGGGGCTGCCGTGGCCGCCGGGGACATAGTGTAAACCTAGCATTAGGGAATGCGGAGCTGATATCAAAAGGCATATCGTGACAGAATTGTAAAAGCTGTTCAATCAGTTTGCTCTACCTTCTCTGCTATCCCGAACACTGCAACTGTTAACGAAACCTGTGTCATGCTTCTATTATAGTATTAGTAATAACCCCCCAAAAAGGTATGAGAGAACAATACTAGATCCCTTTAGTTTTAATAATGGATCACTTTAATAACATCACAAGCGTCACTGTCTAGACCCTGACGTGAATAATATGCGAACAAGGATGATTGTTTGTCAAACAACAATTCTTGTTCGCATGTATCAAACAATGTTTGATGATGACAGACAGGGCTTTAAAAAAAAAAAAAAACCTACAAGGGTAACAGAAAAAAAAAAGAATATCTAGTTTTATTTGAGTGCATCATTGATAGAAACATGTTAAAAATGCAATAAACATGTTGATAATTACCACTTTGACACTCTCGAAGTGTTGACGTATACATCTATTGCGTTGAGATTGTGTGAACCAAAATAGTGGCGTACCTAGGATTTTTTCAAGGGGGAGGGGATTATTTCGTCAGACAAATTTCAGCGGGGGGGGGGGGGGGGTGTGGGGGGGGGGGGGTGGGGGGAAGGGGGGGGGGTTGTTTGTAGAAAATGTTCGAAGCCGAGGCCGAGTACATTTACAATTTTCGAGGCCGAGACCAGGACCGGTCAAAAATGTTCGAGGCCAAGAATATTGGTTGAGAAATAAAAGGGATTGTTGAATTTTGGTATAAAGGGCGCTACACAAAATAATTCTTCTTTTCAAACTTTATTTGATCAAAATCGGTTCAGAAACAGTTGAAATATAAATAAACATAACCATTTGCAATCATCGTTGCCGTTTTACTAAAGTTGTAAAAATGCTTCTTCTTTTCAAAAAAGTACAAGAGGCTTTTAAATAGTTGTTGATTATCTCTCTATCTACACTGCAACAACGAGGACTAAATAACATCACTGATATCTATTTTTTGCAGTGTAATCACTAATTTAACCAAAAAATCACATGCACTATATTATGATTATGGTTATGGTTTTTAGAGAGCACCCTTTTGAATTTTAACGACTCTTTTTGAATGATAACATGTTTTTTACTTAGTCGTTTTTAATTTGTTATTCCTTTCGTGCATGGTGGAGTTATAACTATAGAAGGTGCCGGTTTTGGTTACTAAAATTCAGTTTGACCCAAACTGTAGTTACTTTACCCAAACTCAACTATCCCTTTAAAAAGAATATACGAAAGTGTAACGTTTTATTTTTATGAAAACATAGGCAGAATGAAAGATGAAACCCTATTTTCAAAAACCGTGATAGCTGAAAAACAACAAAACCTTGTTTACTATTTTTTCGAAGAAGCCATATTTAAATCAACAATATGATTACAAGGTTAACAACACTGTCATAAGAACGAAATGTCGCCATAGCTAATGGCCAAGATTTAAAAAAAGAGGCTGTACAAACCATGTTTTAAATCATGGTATACATCTATGGAGTGCCATTTGAAAACTGATGGAGAAAGACTGTAAACTCCTTACTTGTTGAAGGGGTAGTACAGTTTTAGTAAGGCTGAACTTTAGTAAGGCAAAACCTGCACAGTAACATTACAAAGTAATATTTATAACCCCACCATGCTCGAAAGGTATACAAAAATACAAAGGACTAAGTAAAAAGCCTGTTATCATTCCAAAAGCGCCATTAAAACACTAGAGGGCACTCTCTAATAAGGCATTGGTTTGAACCATTTTTCATACAGAATTATGCATGTGATGTTTTGGTAAAATAATGATTAAATAGAGAGATCATCAACAACTATTTAAAATCCGCTTTTGACGTTTTTTGAAAAAGTGTAAGCATTTCTTTTAATTTTTGTTCAAAAAAATCATCGTATTTATTTGGGGCCCAAATAAATACGATGGGATATATTTATTGATATTTCAGACATTTCTGAACCGATTTTGACCAAATCAAGTTTATTCTGCCATTAAAATTGCATGTTCTTTCAAATTCGACACTCAGTTTTTCATTATCTCACGAAAAAATTGTGTTGTGCAGCGCCCTCTCTATCAAAACTGAACTACTCCTTTAACAATGTTGATGGTACACATTCACTAAATGCACCAAATAAATGTTTGTGTTTTCAGATGGTGAAATTTGCTGGTTAGCTAGCACTTACAGTCATATCATTACAAATGATTAATTGTTTTACTTGTATACGAGCAGCATAGATCATGTAGATGTAGACCATGGTTTAAACCATGGTTTTTCTACAAACCTCCTTTGTGAATCCGGGCCATTTTCAGGTCACAACGCAACTTTTCTCATTATATCGTCCGTACTCATGGGCGTAGGCGGTAGTGACACATTTTTTTTCTTCTGGGGCCCGAGGTTTTCTGCCCGAATAATGTTCCTTCCTGTTTTTCACCTGACAAGCCACAAAAAAAGGTCTTCGTCAATTCGATGTCCGAAATGAAATGTTATTGATGGTTTAATCCGATAATAAGACGAGTTTGCTCGATACTAAGACAATATGACATGAGTTTGCCCAAATGTGACATCATTTTTCCCCAATATGAAATGAATTTGTGATTATTTACGTCTGGAACTGCCCTTAATCGTCACAATCCGAGAGACGTAACCTAGGTTTAGAACCCGGGATTTGTGTGAAGAGCAGAGTACACTGACCACTAGACCAGAACACCGCTGCACAAGTGGTTGGTTGGTTGGTTGGGTTGGGTTGGTTGGGTTGGTTGGTTGGTTGGGTTGGGTTGGGTTGGGTTGGGTTGGGTTGGTTGGTTGGTTGGTTGGTTGGTTGGTTGGTTGGTTGGTTGGTTGGTTGGTTGGTTGGGTTGGTTGGGTTGGTTGGGTTGGTTGGGTTGGGTTGGGTTGGGTTGGGTTGGGTTGGGTTGGGTTGGGTTGGGTTGGGTTGGGTTGGGTTGGTTGGTTGGTTGGTTGGTTGGTTGGTTGGTTGGTTGGTTGGTTGGTTGGTTGGTTGGTTGGTTGGTTGGTTGGTTGGTTGGTTGGTCGGTCGGTCGGTCGTTTGGTTTGTACATACACATTCAATCAATTATAATTATTTACGTCTAGGACCGCCCTTAATTGTCGCCGCTCGTGAGATATAACCTAGGTTTCGAACCTTAGAGCAGAGCACTGCATAGGTGACTACTAGACCAGGGCCCTGTTGCAGAAACAGATACAATCGATTGTAAGTTTCAATTAATTGTAAGTCAGATCATGTGTTCTAGATGCGCAAATCTGATTGGTTGAAACGCGCAAATTTGTTGACTTACAATCGATTGTATCTCTTTCTGCATCGGGGCCAAGGATGCCGCTTCACAAATAATTATTCTTGTTCTATTTCCTTTTTAGCTAAAACAATAATTACCGGTGTCATACTTTTTGAGTAAAACTGTGTCACGAATCAAACATCGGGTAGGAATTATTCGGAAATGATCAAGGATATTTCTCTATTTTGTTTTCTTTGAATGCATAATTTTAATTAAGTCACGACTTTAATAAGTCACGACTGTTTCTGTCACGAAGGCAAACACGTCAGCAGTGGCGTAGCGTGGTCGGATTGATTGAGGGGGGGGGGGGGGGGACACATGCCCTCCTTGCCCCCCCCCCCCCCCCCCCCCCCCCCACCTTAACTACGCCACTGTGGATACACTGCATTATTATAGCAATCCACAAATCCGTTCCCCTCTTTGTATCACCAGGGAAATGGGAGTCCCATTTCCCTGGTATCACCAACTGGTATCATTTAAGACAATGGACACTGGATCGTGGAATCCCATAACAGTGGCACAGCATGGTCAAACTGGTGTTCTTTCTTGTGTTTTTCCTGGGAATTGTGACCCTTGTATTTGTTATTGTTTTGTCAAATGATTGGGGGCTAGGGGACACGTGCCCCGGGCCATGCGCCCACTACGTAGCTATACGCCACAATATATATATACCCCACATATTATTTTGGCACCGGATGCTCCCTCAAGATTGAGATGGTTTGGCTGAGGAGTTGCATGGGAGGAGGAACAAATGAATACCAATCACGGGCGTAGCGAGTTACGTAATACCTATTCAACTGGGGGGGGGGGGGGGGGGGGCTGGATGAATAGATCATCCCCCCCCCCCCCCCCCCCCCCCCCCAGTTGAATGGGTATCAATGACATGTCTACGCCCGTGATACCAATGATGAGGTTTATGGAGGTTAGGAACTTAAGGGGTGGTTAAAGTGGCCCGGCAAACGAAATATATTATGTCCATGGCCCCGTTGCAGAAAGAGATACAATCGATTGTAAGTCAGATCATGTGTTCTAAATGCGCAAATCTGAGTGATTGAAACGCGCAATTTTTCTGACTTACAATCGATTGTATCTATTTCTGCAACGGGCCTCTAATGGTGAAACCGTTCTGTATAGAATGGCTGTTACCCCATGCCCCAGGCGTGTCGCTATTATCCTCCATAGCAACTCGCTGATCCATCCCACGTGATTCACCGTATAACGTCCACACCCCAGTGAACAAGTACAGAAGATGTGCGGTACAGCCGCCTTCATGAATACACGTTGAAAACTTATGAACGGTGAAATTCTTATGTAATTCGATAGAATAGATAACGTGCTGAATAAAATATATTGTTTACTACGTTGTTTGGGTCAAACATCGGGCCGGGAAATAAAAAACACACATATTGTGTAGGTCTAGGACACCAATAAACAAGACCTAAATAGCTAATTTCGGAACTACTGTGCACTTCATAATATTGGAGTATCTTGCACGAGATCATCCAGGAATTAGATATAAGGTAACCGTATATCGTAGTTTCTACTTAAAGGGATCTAGTAACTTTGTTGACATGTGCAAAACGTGATGAATGGTTGATAAAATGTAAATTGTTGTGATCTGATATGTCCGCTGAGTAATATGTGAGCATTTCACGTTAAATGGACAGTTTACAGTCAAGAAATGATAAGCAAAAATGAAAGTGATTTTAGCTAACTCATTTTGAACGGACTGTCTACACAGTTATACTTTTGCAGTGGATAATTAAACATCCAAACACTTTAATCGTAAATATCTTTTATTTTTACAAAAGGGAAATTCGAAAAACCGAAACCGGTTCCGTGCTTCTATTGGTAAATAGGAATACAACATGTTATGGGAGAATCATTTAGTGGATTTTGACAATGTTGCTAGTTAGCTTGAATTAAATTAACACATGCTTTTATGATACTTACCTATATAGTCTAACAATAATAATGGAATACGGACATTCCACACGTGATACATAAAAATGAAACTATCATGTGATGAAAAAAGCAGTGGATATTCTAATATTACTTAGCATTTTCATTTTGCGTTTACTGTTCCTATAGATAAAAAGAGTTGCATTACCAATACTGGAGCATACATTATTTATAACGAAGTAGTAATACTGAATAATAAACAATTTGTTTTGAAAATGGCTCACGCTGGATTCCACGAGAAACGTATATTTAGTGCTTCGTTGACGTAATAGTTTGCTGTTTATTAAAATCAAATATGGGACAAGTTAAAGTTTTGAAATGATTTATTTGCATGAAAAGATAATCATATTTATTAATGCATGGTAAAAACTATTACATATAGTAGTAGTATCGCAAGAAAAAGGATGAATATAATGATAGCTATTTATCAGGTCATGGATATAATCCGAAATATATATTTTATATTTCGTATTATTCCTTTTTTCCCTGAAGCACTCTCTCTCTCGCTTAATATAATACACGTATGGTAACCCTGTCAATTCATCTTACTGTTAATTAGTTTACTCATACATCTCTTAAAAGATTTTGCAATATGCGCTATATAAATATATCATCATCATTATCATTTCATGATGAAAGGAGTCGCAGATTTACGTTGCCGCATCATCATCATGGGAAGTGGTTCGAGTAGAGGCCAACCTGTGGTAGCTACCACTGCCAGCAATGGCGGGGTTCCTGCTGGCCAGGCAGGGCCAGTAGCCAGCAGCCGACCAGAGAGGCCGAGTGGATGGCACTTCTTTGAGGTTAACTTCACCTCGATGGAGCTTATGGTTGAGGAGGAGAGCGAGGAAGAAGTAAGAGGAGGAAGGGGAGAAGGAGAAGGAGGAGTTGGTGTCAGAGATGGAGGTGGAGCTGCAGCAGTAGATCCCGCTCATGTGGATCACGCTCCGCCTGCTGCCGACGCTGCCAATCCCGGTGATGCCTCCACGGCGGATCCAGCCTCCACGGCGGATCCTGCATCCGCTCCAGCTGGAGACAACACGACTGGCGAGCCAACGACAGAGGCCAGCTCTGGTGCAGGAGAGGGGGAGCAGCCATCACCCGAGGTTGCCCCTAGTGACCCTGAGGACCCACCAGCATCTCACCCTGTGGCACCACCGCATCCCAACCCCCCGGTGCAACCCTCTCACACGCCCCCAGAAAACCTACCATCACTCTCTATAGCAAGAGTCAAATTCAATGTGAGCACGGATTGTATTGATTTTGTTTCCTTTCAGAAACGTAATGTTGAGGCCTATATACAGTACATTCAGAAACCAAATACATTGGGATTCTGTCCTTTGAAGACAAAAGTATGACAGAAACAAACATTATACAACACATCAGTTTGTTAGAATCCGGCTGTCACCATGTAATAGTTTACGCTAATGTATTCCTTCCTCAGTATCCTGAACTGTTTAGATGTGGTATTTCTCAAGATTGTCTATTTATTTTTTTAAAATTTGGATTAAGATAAGTATAGCAATTAAATTTTTAAAATGTGAGGCAAAAAGCTAACATTTAAGATTTAAAATTAAAGGGACTGATTTAGTATGCTTTTTACATTTTTTGGAAGACATAAATTATTGTATACTGAATGATTTTACAAAACAACTGTAATTTAGTAATATTATAATATCAATATTTATTATCACAAATCTACCTGAAAATAAATTTTTCTAATTCTGCAAAGGTACCCATTATTCTAATCCTGATTATTATATCTGAAGGAAGCGGAGAACGCGGCATCCCATAACACGGACGAGTACGAGCACGTCCCTGGGAAGGAGCCAGCCCTTATCGTCAGACGAGGACAACCATTCACATGGATATCAACACAAGCAGACACTTCTACCCTCAACGAGAGAGCATCATTCTCAGATTCGCTGCAAAAGGTCAGATATACATTATGAAATACCAAGTAATACACTACCTTGCTAACACTTATGTTGGAAAGGTATACTGGTATAAATACACGGGTGCATCCCTCGATACATGTTCTAGCAATCTGTCCTGCGAAAGACCCACACGCTCCAGCTGAAGTGTGAAGTTGGACTTTGCGGTTTAGTTGAAGTTCCAGAACCAAATAACAAAGCCAGCGACTTACTAATTAACTTATCAAAATGTATATTAAGATAATTCAACTAATGTTCCTTAGTTTTTGAATACTTATGGTTACTAGTTTTCTTCATAGACACGTTGTCGATTGAAAGATGAAATTAAAATCAACACCTGCATGAATGGGAAAAAACAATTCTGAAAACAAAATTATCGTTGAATAAAACCTGCATGAATCGGGCCGAACGAATCATGATAATTGTTGAATGAATTAATATGATATTAATTAAACAACTAGTACTATCAGATGTTTCCCGATTCATGCAGGTAATGATTTTAATGTCAATCTTTGTATTAAAAATGTGACACTTTCGGATAATTTCGAGCAGCAAACAAGCTTAAAGGGGACCACCATGCAAATAATAACACATAATTATATGTTTTGTTACCGTTTTGTGATATCAAATAGATACCCAACATTTTGCAAAGGGTTGTGTAATTCATAAACAAAGCAATTAATTTCCACCACTTACGGAACCACATACCATTTCCTGGTTCCGTACGGGCCAAACATATGCGAGTGCGCCAATGCTATTCCTGCGTACGTTTGGAGACAATAGAATCCCGGACGATTCGTTTGCTCTGGACAAAGTAGTCTCGTACATGTAGACCCATGAACGCATGCTTTAGAATGGTGATGCGTTTTCCAATTATATATTTTTTTCTGGAAACATATTTTTGTGAACTTGTTGATGGAATGGAATACTAAAGATGCTACCTTCCATTTATAAGAATATTATTTTCGGGTGGTGGTACCCTTTAATTGCACATGCTAAACATTAAATTAAATTAAAACAAACAATGTAATGTATGTACTGGTTTCGTACTCGGGGTACGTCCCATTATAGGAAAGCACAATCATGTTCTTATTTTGCAACAATACGTCCACATCATTTGTAATATTCATTAAAATGTAGTAATATAATGGTAATAATAATGCCTTTCATAATGTTTGTACAAAGAATTAAACGAGCTTTGTGGAGTAATTTGGATTAAAGCTCCATTTTCATAAATGTTGTTGCAGCTCGGATGCCGCGGCCCACCAATGGTACCCTCATCTCATTGCCTCTCAGTGGAAAGACGTTTGAAGAAGACGAGTGGAGCGTAAAATACCAATCTTTGGACTCAAATGGGTCATTAAAGGTAAGCTAAACAAAATGTTATAGAATATGAAAACTGAATACCATCATTAAAGCTTGAACTTTAACGTTCATTAATTCGTTTGCGAATAAATTGTTTGAAAAATTAATGCGACTTATGCAACTCGACCAGCACACCAAATAATAATTACACTTTACAGCTATCTTCTGCCTAAATATGATGTTAATCCATACCTTTTGAACTATTTTCTATCAGAAGTGCCAATATCTTTATGTAACACCCAGTATAATAAGTGTTTCAAATTGTTTGATTGATTTTTGAATAATTAACAATGTTTTTTTTCATCTGCATACCATGATTTAAATAAGACAATGTATACAACCATTTGCTACAAAAAATAATACGACCTATTCATAACCCGGATATATATATCCTTCATGCATTTTACTCACAGCCAATTTGGGACACGGTTCAAAGCCGCAGATGTTTTGAGCATATCAGCCACAAACAATCATATATTGGCGCATTTGGCTAAATTACACCCATCTAAGATTCACATTTTGTTCAATTATTTAAATTTATCGCAGGTTACAGTGACGAGCGCCCCCTCTGCTATAGTAAGCACCTACAAACTGATAGTACTCGTCAAAGACATGAAATCAGGTATGATGCGGGAGTTTGCTCAGAAGAAAGACATCATTATCTTGTTCAACCCCTGGTGTGAACGTGACTCCGTATACTTAAAGTCAGAAGAAGAGCGCAAGGAATACGTGTTAGAAGATACTGGTCTCATATGGAGGGGTTCATACAAGAACTTCCACGCCAAGAAGTGGAACTTCGGGCAGTTTGACCTGGACGTCCGAACGGTGGTCTTCCAGATTCTTGAGGATAACGTGAAGGCGGAGGACAGGTGGAACCCAATAAAGGTAGGGCGATTCGTGTAGTACATGAATTCAACTACACCTGGATAGCCGCACGGAGCTGCACGTCGTGTAATGTCATTCCTAGAATAAATACCCTTTAGTCAATTACACTGTTGATAACTATCGATAGGACAATTAACATTCACGCACTGCAGCTACAGCTACAATCACAAAGACATAATATAATCAGTCACTTGGATAGATCCGGGCTATCAGTACACATACATGATTATACCACAGTAATTGTCCAGCTCTACCCTCGACTGAGTGATAGGTAATCGTCGTCAATGTAATTGTTAATATAAGTGGTTCAGGTGGTGGATGAACCCTGCACCCTTCCATAGACAATATTGGTCCCTTAAAACTACAATGTCATCCACTACTGAGGCTATTGACTTTGATGATAACCAAAACAATTGTAACACCATTTGATTGTATTTCGTACATTATGGTTTAGATGATTGTACTGGTTGTTAACTAAATTTCTTGACATTTCTGATTATGAATAATTCAAAAGGTATTACATGGATTCTATTCATATTGAAAAAGAAGACGAGGCTAGCTGAAGAATGAATTTGTGTCGAGTCTGGTCGCGTTGCATTCTAAGTCAGACGATACATGTATAACACAATCATGTGGCATTACTACGTTGGTATTCTATGGCTCCAACAGGCTCTGCTCTTGTGAAGACTACACGAGGGCTCGTCGGCGATACCAGATGAAGAGGATGATGAGGAATGCAATGTTGATGTTATTTTTACAGGTGTCTCGTATGATGTCATCGATGATCAATAAGTCGGGTCGAGGGCCGACAGGGGTATTGGTGGGGAACTGGAGCGGCAAGTAAGAAGAAGATGACGAGGAATGAAATGTTGATGTTATTTTTGTACAGGTGTCTCGTTTGATGTCATCGTTGATCAACGAGTCAGGTCGAGGGCCGACAGGGGTGTTGGTGGGGAACTGGAGCGGCGAGTATGATGACGGCACTCCACCCACCACATGGAACGGTAGCGTTGCCATCCTTGAAGAATTTAACCTCACTGGCGAACCCGTCAAGTATGGTTTATGTACTTATTCTTTCATAACTATGTACCCCTATCCCAATGTAAATGATGGCAAGAAAATAAATCAAAGATAATTCATGCGAAAAAGCTACAATCTTCGATTGAAACTTTGAACTTGAAGTACTAGTAGTAGTAGTATCAATAATACAAGAATGTTGTTTCCGTTGTTTAAGTTGATTTACATATCATTCCAATAGTCCATATCACCACCATTATTATTCAAACCATTATGTTACTACCCGTGTGGTAGGTACGACCAGTGATAGGTGTTTTCTGGTGTAGTAGAATAATATAAGAATGTCGTTTGTTGATTTAAATATCATTACAATATCACCACCATTATGATTACCCAAACCATTATGTTACTACCCGTCTGTATGGTAGGTTCGGTCAGTGCTGGGTGTTCTCTGGTGTATTCACCACGATCCTACGCTGCCTGGGCATCCCAGTCCGCAGCGTCACCAACTTCTCCTCGGCCCATGACACGGACGACAACATGACCATCGACAAGTATGTCGATATCTGGGGCAGCGACCTCAAGAAAGGTATTAAAGCAGTACCAGAATGAAATGATAATCGTAGTAAATGTACAAATATATTAGTAATAATACGGATAGCAATGCTAACAACCATAATAATAATACAAAGCACCATAAGACTTATCTATATTTTGATACTATAGGAAAGAAAAGAATTAACATGCATTTTATTCACACCGGATACCCGACGGTGAGTAACATTTTCAATCCGTTCGTCTCCGTCTCCGTTTCCGTTCCTTGTCATGCAGGGGTGTACATTTTTCTATCCGGCGGAATGGAGGCGACAATGCAACACCGGATATTTGATTTCGCAAAGTGTCCATTCGTCGGGCATCCGTTTACGCTACCCGGTGATATGTAACCGAGCCTATTTACGTTGTTTCATCCCCTACCATAGGTCACGACTCTGTGTGGAACTTCCACGTGTGGAATGAAGCGTGGATGACGCGGCCCGACCTGGAGCCCGGGCTGGGTGGCTGGCAAGCCATCGATGCCACGCCGCAGGAAACTAGCGACGGTCAGTCTCTACACATTATCACAAATTTGGAAAACAGAATTTAGAATCGGACAATAATAAAGCAATGCTTTTGTAAAAAAGTTTTGTTTAGTTGAGGATGAGATCTTGATAATGGACATAAAATATGCGCCGTGTGTTTTAAAATTTGCCAGTAAACGTTACACGTGCATTTTCTGGTAATTTCACAGTATAATCTGTTGCTGATTCAGAGAAGGATATTTGCATTATGTTACGTCTAATGCCAATAAATGTATACATTTCCCAAAAGGAAATTGTCTCGGAAAATAAAATATGCAGTTGAAAAAATAATGGTGTCTTTAGAAGTAGTGATAATAATACATTACAAAATACATGAACACAGTGGCGTAGCGTGGTCGGACTGATTGGGGGGGGGGGGGGGGGCACGCAAAATTATTGGGGGGGGGCACACCTTATGTATTTCTTTGTTTTTTCAAAAAATGGCCCCTTATGTTTTCTATTGTTTTTTTCAAAATTATTGGGGGCCCCCCCCCGTGCCCCCCCCGTAGCTACGCCACTGCATGAACATAATTATATTAAAAGGCAAGCCAACAAGAACAAGCTTGATACTTGTCACATGCCAGTCAAATTCCCTTCAAATTGATATCAAATACTGCAAATGTAGACATTTACAATTTCATGCATGTTACACACATACCACCAATTTACTGGCACAGTTTAAAACACACGGCCGTATATGATTCAGGAGTCATCCGCGATAGATACTCTAATCCCAAACAAGAGCCTATAGTATATATTTTTTATATTGATCTATACGGCCCAATATTCAAATTTCTTTATCTCACAATAATTACGAATATTTTCATTCACTCTCATATAAAAGACAATGACAGTATCATTTTGATAAATTGTGACCATTCATAAGTTTTCGATGGTTAAATTAATATTGATTTGCCAAACATATTACTAAAAATTCAATCTTAGGCTTAGTGCACGTACTCGAGGGGATTAAATGTTGCATTACGACTTCGTCTTTAAGAAACTCAACTTCTAATACTAGTAGTTGTTTTGTGTGGTGAATGCAGAATTAAAATGCTTCGTGCATGATTGAAAATAAATGTTATCCTTCATGCTAAAAGAATGGTGTTGTATTATGAATAAGCTATCCTCTCAATGTTTCCCTGTTCCCCAAAACTAAAAGAAAATGGAATACAAGAGGAGTAAGGTCGTATGATTTAATGCAAGTTTACAAAGTTCTACTTTTCGGCTGTCGAATGTTGTTTTTTGTGACATAATACACGAACAAAAAATCATATAATCATCTGATTCAACATGTGCCGTGACCCCACTTTTTCTCTTCTTGTCGGACAGGTGTGTTCCAGTGCGGCCCAGCCCCAGTCATTGCAATCAAAAGGGGTTTGGTCAACCAAGGCCATGACACCAGGTAAATATCATCACCAAATAGTCAGTCAATACGCACAGCGTGGAGATGAGCAGTAATACCAATGAGGTTCAAACTCCTTGGTATTACACATTTTCATATTTCTCCGCTGTTCTAAGCCTTTAAACCAAATAAACCATGCAGTTCACGAGTAGCATGATATATGAATTATCGTCATCCTTGTTGTTCAGAAATGAGGCATTGCATTGTAAGGATATTTAATTCATACGTTTGCATTACATCTGAAAGCTTTCAGTAGACAGATTAAGTGTTACGAATTGTAACTTCCATGATTAAAATGATTGAGCTGTCATATTTTGTTTATGAGCAGACAGACGTAAAAGGAGGATAATCGTCAATACAATCGAATGTTTTGGTTATAGTTGAGTGCAACCATCTGAAGAGGTAATGAATGTGTTATTTCTTCCCTTGCATGCAGATTCGTATTTGCAGAGGTGAATGCGGACCGTGTGACATGGGAGGTTCGGAGGGGGAGGCAGAACCCCATGGACCCCCTGTCAGCCGCCTATCTTCCCATCAGCGTATCTAAGAACTGCGTGGGCAGGTGTATCAGTACCAAGAGCGTCGGGAGCGATGCGCGCCATGACGTCACACTTGAGTACAAATACCCCGAGGGTGAGACCAAAGTTTTATAACAAAGATGATGACAATCGGTCGATGGTGTATTGGCAAGGATGAAGATGATGATGATGATGATGATGATAATGATGATGATGATGATGATGATGATGATGATGGTGATGATAATGATGATGATGATGATGATGATATGGCACGGATGAAGATGATGATTATGATGATGATGATGATGATGTTGCTGGAGATGATGATGATATTGACAATGATGCTATGGCAATGACGGGATGACGATGGTGACGATGATGGTGGTGATGATGGTGACGATGAAGTTGATTTACCTAAGGCTTATGAAGTGGGTGGCTGGGGGAGCAACTAAGATATAAGCAGACTACCTCAATTTGGGACAAATGGTATGGCAAAATAATTCATTTTTGTTGACAGGCATGTGATAGGGACTTCATTTGACTATCAGATGAAACAAGGGCAGTCAGCTTTTCGGGCAAAGGATCTCAACTCCCAAATTGAAATTTGATTCGTTTACTATCGAAGCCAGATTCATTTTGGCCTCAAGAAAGGAACAATTAGCACGGTGTATTAAATTTCAAGCACTGCCTTTGACAAGAAAGAAGAAGCGTCTCTAAAATGCCATGTAGGCTGGGTATTGAATCGGGATTGAATCATCACAAGTGACCAGTGTTGATGGTTTCATTATTTAGCATTATTGTACGTTATACTTTATATTTGTGTGTGTCGTGGTAATTTTGTACCGTAATATATATTTGTAGGATTGTACACTTGAATATATATTTCTGTAATGTTATATAATTTTAGTTTCAGTATAACGTTGGTAGACAGGATGGAAGAAAGCCAAGTTGGTCAGTTTATGAGTCTACCCTTTTCATTCATACCCACCCCTCTATTGATCCTCCCTGCATCGCCCCTATTCATGTCCCCCATAAAACCCGCCTTGTATTAAGCTGCTGGGCAGCCCTATTCAAACACTCCCCCAGCCCCAAGCCCAACTCAGGACAAGTTTAATGCCCTCTTTGTTCTGCGTTATATCCTCTTCTTTTATGTCATCTTTCTTAGTTACATCAAGTTTGTTTGGTGTTAACTAACAACTTGAATCTTGCTTTTAGAGAAAAGGTATAAATATGAGGTGTTAGAAAGCTAATATCATTCCTCGTAAAAGTAACCGTGTTGTGAAGTTGGATCCTGGACCAGTGGACCTGAAACCCATTTTGTTAGTGTAGTGCTGGTGGAAGCTGTCCTTGCATTGCTGATTATAAGGTGTTGATGGTTACGCTGTAATCTGTATAAAACTGTGTTGTGTCAGGTTTTAGCTTTCAGTTTCCGTTTTCGGTTAGGTTTTAGGTCTTAGTCGTTAGTTTTTGGTTTCAAGATAAAGTTTTAGTTTTTATCGTTTTGGCTTTTGGGTTTTCTCTTTTAGTTTTCGTTTATGTTTTGGTGTTTTATATTTGGAATTTAATAAAGAGTTTAAAGTTAAGTTATTGTCTTCAGTGTCTTCCTTTCCATAAAGTCTTCTAGTAAATGAACCAGGGATAGATTTGTTAGGTTTTGATATGATTTATTGATTAATTTATTCTAATACCTGCGGACCAGTTTCGCAGGTCACATAATTTTGGTGCCGAAACCCGGGAAGACTGAAAAGAAACACTGTTGTAAATTGTAACAATAACTCGCCAAATTGGGATAACTTGAATAAATTGAATAGGCCAAAAAGGGAATATTTTAATATGATAAGCCTGACACAACACAGCAAGGTTACAGGAATCAACATGGAGACGCCCATCCCACTGAACTTGTCAACTCCCATCGGAGGTGAGACGTGCTCACCGCTGAGAGCAGGAACGACAACCATCGGACCAGCACCCGAGTGGGACCGGTACATGGCAGCTACCCCTGTTCAACTTGCAGGGTTAGACCCCATGCCATCAAGGGCAGAGCTAGCATTGAGCAGTGGACCACGATACGTGACATCGCACCAGGTGAAGCCAGTGTCAACATTCAGCGGCAAAGGAGGACTTAATGTGGAGGATTGGGTCAGGGACATGAAGTATGTCCTTGAGTCAAAAGGTCCAATGCCTCCACATGTGCAGTTCAACGAGGTCGTTCGACATACTGGTGGACGGGCTCGGGACCTCATCCTGAACTTAGAGCTGGATAGCGACCGATGCCTCACACCGGCTGCAGCCTTTCAGGAGCTGTTGGAGGAATATGGCGATGCGGACTACACTACCTCACCGATGGCGAGCTTCTACGCGCGGGTCCAGCACTCCAACGAGTCAGCCACCGAGTATGCTGTCGCTCTTGAGGCAAAGCTGCGGGTCGCGAAGGGCAGGGGAGACAGAGCAGCGATGGTCGATCAGGCGACACGTGACAGCATGCTGTGCACCCAGTTCATGCACGGTCTACGGGATCAAGGAGTGAAGGCTCGACTTGCACCGATGCGGCCTCGGGAGATGACGTTCCGCGACTTGAGGAGAGAGCTGCGCGTCATCGAGGAGGAGGAACGTTATAACTCAGCCCATGTCTACAGGCAGGAGGTGCGACAGGCAGAGCTGAGACAAGCAGAGCTGAGACATACCGCCCCACCCGAGAACCGAGCCATCGATGAGCTGACACGAGCTATGCATCAGCTGGTCATGACCCAGCAACAGCAGATGGAGTCGGTGAACGTGGCCATGGATTCAGTGAACAGGGCCATGGAGGAGAATCGCCAGAGGATAGCTGCCTTCGAGAGCCAGCTTCAGCGACCCAGAGGCCCCTTCGAGAGCCCGCTTCAGCGACCCAGAGGCCCCCCTGATGACAGAGGGATAGGCGCCGGACGAGGAGGAAGGCGACCGCAGGTTAGTGTCTGCTACACGTGTGGAGAGCCGGGCCATTTTTCAAGATCTTGCCCTAATCAACGGCAGATGCAAGGTGCCCCATCCCAGCAGGCGTTAAACTAGAACGACCCA
Source organism: Echinarachnius parma (assembly GCA_037951105.1). Classification (NCBI taxonomy): domain Eukaryota; kingdom Metazoa; phylum Echinodermata; class Echinoidea; order Clypeasteroida; family Echinarachniidae; genus Echinarachnius; species Echinarachnius parma. Next base: position 21,889 of record JBAMJV010011097.1, on the reverse strand, counting down.
CAGATGGAGGGCATTCTGTGGGTTCCCTCAACCAATCCTGCCCTAAGGAAGCTGAGCTGAGCGGGAGCCGAGAAGAGGAGGAGCAGTCCAGATGTGGAGAGTTGGTGGGTCCAGTAAATAGCGTGGCTATCACTATATGTGATCAGCAGTGCCACGCTATATTAGATACAGACTCACAGGTAACCACCATCACCGCAGACTACGTGAGACATCACCCCGTGCTTCGAAAGCGAGAGATTAAGCAGACCAGTATTCAGCTGGAAGGTGCTGGTGGCCAGGCCGTCCCGTATGAAGGTGTCATCCTACTAGACATCGAGTTCCTGGGGACGAGACTGAAGTCGGTTCCTGCCTTGGTCGTCCCAGCGATTCAGAAGACGGGGAAGACCTCTTGCCTGCTTGGGACTAATGCTCTCCGCGCCTCTCGGGACCAGCTACACAGCAAACACGGGCGGAAGTTCATGCACTTCGTGAAGGCTTCTTCGATGCCCTGCTTCGTAGCATTCGAGGCTATGAACGGCGACGGGCTCGACCTGGCAGACCGCTCGGGTCACGTAGGAGTTGTGCGCTATGAAGGGAGGAAACCACTAGTACTACGCCCCGGTCAGCAGGTAGACGTTGATGCAGTTGCCCCAAATTTTACCCGTGGAAGGATCTTCACAGCCCTGGTCGAAGCGAATGGAGAACTGGCGAGCATCAAAGCAGAGTCAACGCTCGCAGAAATCAACGATGGCCGAGTAAAGATGACGGTTACCAACCTTTCCAGCGACGAAGTGTTTCTGAGAAGACATAGGCCGCTGGGTAGGATAGAAGTCGCGACATCTCTCAAAGCCACTGCGTTCAACATGGCGACTCATGCTTCAACGTCGGAGCAAACAGTGGGTCCGAAGTCGACTAAGCTTGAAGCAAGAATTGGCGCCCAAGAGATAATAGCAGCACAGGAAGCACATACAGCTGTGCGAAAGGTGGCTGAATGGATCTCCAAGGGACAGAGGCCTAGCCGACGGCAGAGCCGCAACGAGACGCGGCTAGTAAGGAGACTACTTGGGAAATGGGAGCACCTCGAGCTGAAGGACGGGATGCTGTTGTACCGAGCTAAAGAGAGTAAGACAGCTGTACCTGTTCTCCCAAGGAAACAACGGAATCAAGTTCTACGCAGCATTCACGACAAGATGGGACATCCAGGATATGAGCGGACTCTTCATCTCCTACAATCCCGCTGTTTCTGGCCAGGTTTAGCTGCAGAGGTGCGCTCATATGTACAGCGATGCAAGCGGTGCACCCTGCGAAAGACACCAGACCCACATGCCAGAGCCCCACTAGAGAGCATCAGGTCGACCCGCCCCCTCGAACTGGTATGTCATGCACATTCCTCACAGATGGCTACGATGCCTCAAGCGAAGAAGAGGAAGCAGTTAGTGTACATGAGGAGACGGTTTCCAATGACATCCTCAGTCCCGATATGTCCCTTTCTGAAGCCGACTCTACACCCCGTCCCAAGCCCCAGAGAACTCAATACCCCAAAAGGCGACGTAAGGCCCCTGATCGGTTTGGACTGTAGAATAATAGTTCATTTGTCATATACATTGTACTGTAATGTATTGTTGAGGACACCAATATTCAAACTAGTGGTGAATGTTATGTCAATTTTTACATTCAGATTACATTTAGATCATTTTTATTGTTGAGGACAACAATATTCAAACTAGTGGTGAATGTCATGGTCAATTTTCACGTTCAGATTATATTTATATTATTTTCATTGTTGAGGACAACAATGTTTAAACTTGTGGTGAATGTCGTGGTAATTTTGTACCGTAATATATATTTGTAGGATTGTACACTTGAATATATATTTCTGTAATGTTATATAATTTTAGTTTCAGTATAACGTTGGTAGACAGGATGGAAGAAAGCCAAGTTGGTCAGTTTATGAGTCTACCCTTTTCATTCATACCCACCCCTCTATTGATCCTCCCTGCATCGCCCCTATTCATGTCCCCCATAAAACCCGCCTTGTATTAAGCTGCTGGGCAGCCCTATTCAAACACTCCCCCAGCCCCAAGCCCAACTCAGGACAAGTTTAATGCCCTCTTTGTTCTGCGTTATATCCTCTTCTTTTATGTCATCTTTCTTAGTTACATCAAGTTTGTTTGGTGTTAACTAACAACTTGAATCTTGCTTTTAGAGAAAAGGTATAAATATGAGGTGTTAGAAAGCTAATATCATTCCTCGTAAAAGTAACCGTGTTGTGAAGTTGGATCCTGGACCAGTGGACCTGAAACCCATTTTGTTAGTGTAGTGCTGGTGGAAGCTGTCCTTGCATTGCTGATTATAAGGTGTTGATGGTTACGCTGTAATCTGTATAAAACTGTGTTGTGTCAGGTTTTAGCTTTCAGTTTCCGTTTTCGGTTAGGTTTTAGGTCTTAGTCGTTAGTTTTTGGTTTCAAGATAAAGTTTTAGTTTTTATCGTTTTGGCTTTTGGGTTTTCTCTTTTAGTTTTCGTTTATGTTTTGGTGTTTTATATTTGGAATTTAATAAAGAGTTTAAAGTTAAGTTATTGTCTTCAGTGTCTTCCTTTCCATAAAGTCTTCTAGTAAATGAACCAGGGATAGATTTGTTAGGTTTTGATATGATTTATTGATTAATTTATTCTAATACCTGCGGACCAGTTTCGCAGGTCACATGTGCATATTTGTTTTTTTTGTGTTTGCCGTGCAGGATCCGAGGACGAGCGTGCCTCCGTGAAGAATGCAGTGAGCAAGGGAATCAGTCGTGGAGTGTACCGCGAGGACGGGGCCGTCAACGATGTCACTTTCACTATATCCGATGTCGACTCAGTGTTTATTGGTGACGACTTTGCCATCAAGATCACTGCGACCAACTCGAGTGAGAAAACCCGAACCGTGTTCTTTAAGGCCAACCTTGAGAGCTGTTCGTACACTGGTAACTAAAATGGTTTCACGAATTTGTTGTTTTCTAGATTGTATTTAAAACCTTTGAAATGCATCATGCCAGAGCGATTCGTCCTATGAATTTATAAATTTCCAAAATGAATGGTATTGTCCTTAATGTTTTGGTTTAATTATACTTGTATTTAAGTGATTTCAATTCTAAAAACGAACTAAATCATGTTATCAAGTTATCTTGCGTAGTAAGTTTGCATTACCATTTGTTAAATGTATAGGTTTATCTACGAGTATTATTATATGTCGGTTATGAGCTGAGTGCTAATTCACTCTGAATCTCAGAAGCGTATTGATTGGCTGAATAATAAATATAATCTTCACGACTTGTTAGTCGTTATTGTCACAGTATGTTTAAGTTAAATGCAATTATATATGTAACCGTCAGCTATATAATTTTGATATAATGTTTTGTATTCGTTGTAATGGGTGTATCAGCTTTGCAAGCCACATGCTTTTACTGATACACCCTATTTATTTCCCACACAATTGGTATGTTTGTTATTGCTTTGTTTTACATATTTAAGTTCATTTTTAAATGTACATTGTAAATGCTTATAACATGTCTTTTTGTTTACTGAATTTGAAATCAAATGGTTCAATCAATCAATCAATCAATCAATCGATCGATCGATCGATCACCCAATAAATCAATCAATCAATCAATCAATCAATCAATCAATCAATCAATCAATCAATCAATCAATCAATCAATCAATCAATCCCGTATGTCTCTGTCTCGTTTCCAGGAATTGCTTTAGGGACCATCAAGCGGGAGAAGATGACCATGAAGATCAGCCCACAGGAAACGGTGGAGACGGACATCACCATCAAGGTCGATGATTACCTCGAGAAAATCGACGAACAGGGACTCATCTCCGTCTTCGCTATCGCTTCAGTCAAGGCATGACAAGAGACATGCATTTCTCATTCAATTTGATTTGATTTGATTTATTCAGCTAATACAACAAAATACAGCAATGATTTTACAAATTATATAAATACATTAACCGATTGATCATGGTATTAGTTGTGATGATAATACTTATGATTATACAGTGATAGTAATAACAATAACGACACTACTACTACTACTACTACTACTGCTGCTGCTGCTGCTGCTGCTGCTGCTGCTGCTGCTGCTGCTGCTGCTGCTGCTACTACTACTACTACTACTACTACTACTACTACTACTACTTGTTAATGTTTTCGAACAAAATACATGAGGTTAAACAAAAACGATATGTTTATAAATCCTGTGCAGGAAACGGGTAAAACCGTATCAGAGCACGACGAGATAAGACTGAAGATCCCTGACTTGACGGTGAGTGCTGACGTCACGGGGTCAGAGGTTAAGCTGACGGTTGAGTTGAGGAATCCTCTGGATCGACAGCTGTCGGACTGCGTATTCCAGGTCGAGGCGCCGAAACTCCTCAAACCGTTCACCGTCAAGCACGGGTAACTAAACATGCTCAATTTCAATTTAAGGGTTACCCTCATCTGTCTTACGACTCACATTTATTCGATAATTTAATTATAAAGCCTACTCATTTTTTCTAAATATACCAAAGTGGCTTTAATATGTTTTTGATGATCTCTCTGTCGAATAATTATTGTAACCGCACATCACATACGCATTTTATAAATTAAAATGGTTAAAACTTTCAGGTATCTGGAGGGTGCCCTCATGTGTTAATGGCTGTTTAAGAAAAATGAAATCAGCCCTGGAATTTAGCCGCTTATATTACTGAATTGTAACTAAGCTATTCATTTTTAATGATAACTTATAAGTTTCATTTACAAAAATTAAGTTCGACCAGAACTGTACTATCATTTTTATCATAATTGAAAGAACACGTCTGTAAAAACAAAAATAACCAACCTTTGATATGTTCAAATTTTGCTCTTATTTCAATTAAATATATTAAAGCGATAGTTGAGGTTTAGTATAGAGGGCGCACATTTTTTGTGAGGTAATGAAAAAGGGAGTGACAAATTTGAAAGAGCATACAATTTAAATGACAGAATAAACTCAATTTGATCAAAATCGGTTCAGAGACGGCTGAAATATCCATAACTATAACCATTTGTTATTATTGTGGGGCCCCACAATATTTCATGAATTTTGAACGAGTCGTCAAAAAAAAATGCTTACACGTTTCAGAAATGTACACAAGATGTTTATAATAGTTGTTGATGATCTCTCTATGTAATCATAATTTTAACAAAACATCACATGCACAATTGTTTATTAAAAATGGTTGAAACCAATGAGTTTTTAAAGAGCGCCCTATTGAGTTTTAACGGCTCGTTTTCAATGTAATTTGGTATACCTTACGAGCATGGTGGAGTTATAACTATTAGTTTTTAATGTAATGGTGCAGGTTTTGGTTACTAAAATTCAGTTTGACCCAAACTGTACTCTCTATACAAAAACTCAACTATCCCTTTAACTATGCTCTCATGCGGCCCCCTTTCCAAATAAGCACCATACTAATCATACAATGATGCATGGGATGTTGTGAGATTCAAGTAAAGACATTCATAATTCAATTATCATTGTATCAATAGCATCGTCCCTCCGGGTGAGTTGCTGAGAGAGGAAATATGTTTCACATCACGCGCCAAGGGTCACAAGGAAGTCCTGGTGGAGTTCGACTCTGATCTACTGCGGAATGTCACCGGTTCCGTGGTCATCGATGTCCGGTAGAGAAAGCTCCGTCACCTCATTAGCCATGGACAGGAGTCAGGCACGGCTTAATTTATAAATGTGGGCTTATGTCAATACTCTGAAAGAGATGGACTTTAAACTTCAGGGCCCCGTTGCAGAAAGATATACAATCGATTGTAAGTTGCAATTAATCGTAAGTCAGATCACGTGTTCTAGATGGGCAAATCTGATTGGTTGAAACGCGTAAATTTTCTGACTTACGATCAATCGTAACTTACAATCGCTTGTATCTCTTTCTGCAACGGGGCCCAGAACTGATTAACCCTTTCTAAGTGCTACAATACACTCAGGTCACAATAGATATGGGCATGTGTTTCGAACTGGGCCAGTAAATAGGTGGTATTGTCACATGTGTGCGACATGCATGGAATTTAAAAGGAGAGCCAAATTGTAAATATATTTGGTTTACATTCTCCTTTATGCATTTTGAAACTTGTTGTCAGTGAAATTTTCTTTAAATCTATACCAAATATTAATTTTATATTTGGTATAGAAAATTTGACTGACAACTAGTTTCAAAATGCATTTTGTTGACTTGCCTTTTTAGTTTGTAACAAATAACTAGCGCGAATAAGTCGTTTATGCATGATGATAGAGGAGGTGAACATAATTGTATTATACGGGTCATGTGTTTATTTATACGGTCATTATAATAATTATGGTCGCGTTAGAAATATGGATATCTCCAGAATCATAACTCGGAGTAGCATTAATTTGGTATATGAATGCATTCTCTAGAGAAGAATATTAATTTAAAATTGGGGTCAATATTAAAGGAACTAAAGAATACAACGTATTTTTGCACTTATTCCATAGTTGATGACTTGTAAACTAGGTCTGCAGAAAAAAACTCAGTTTACGCCCCGCCCATATTTAGGGTCCAAAATCAGCAGCGTGATTGACACTTACGTTGACAATTGACGGCTTACGTCATCTACAGAATGTACAGCGACTATGGGGCGAAGTTCTGTAGATGACGTCACACTAATAGAGGGCAGCATAATCGATTTTGGCGATTTAAAAGGGGCGTTCCCAGGACAATTAGATATTTACTAATTACCCCAAAATTGATTGATTTCATGGGAAATGACTACCAAATTCTTTTTTTGGAGGAAAATGACACTAAAGAGAGCCTAATTGTGAAAATTAGGCCATCTAGACGCTGTAGTTCCTTTAATGATAAATGGAGCAAACATTGTAGGGTTTCTCCGGGATTCTAACCACAGAACCCTCAACCGGAATGCTAGACTGGTGCTCTACCATCCGAGCTATAGAAAGCCCTATGTGTTCGTCCTTGAAACCCTTTGCATTTTTAGTTTCTCTATTTTTTAAAAATACCATAGATTTTCTAGACTACATTTTAAAATGTATTACACAATACTTTTTGAAAACGTAAACTTTTTGTAGACATTTGACGTAAAGTTGTGCACGTATCCTTCCCTGGACCAGCAAACTAAACTGTAACATTTTTCAGAAAAATGCACATGTAACCGAAAATGGCCCATCGTAAAACGCATGACCATTTGTTCGTCAATGCACGCAAGTGGTATAGGTACGTACCCATATAGGAACCCTAAAATCCTACCAATCCTGCAGGATTATATCATATGAAATATGAAATCTGAACATGAAATATGAATATGATATCTTCATATCAAATATAGGTTTTTAATATTATTGTTAAATTGTATGAATTAATGATATAAACTGGGTTCCAAAAGAAACTTATCACTTCTTAAGAGCGACACACATTAAAATCCCAAGCATAAAAATGAATCATAATTGGGCATAGATTAGCTATAATACCCCTTAGCAAGGTCATCTAAAAAAAAAAAATTATGTTTGCTTTAGTCAACAAAGAATAAAATAAGGTGAAATCGCAAGACGTCATTTTTCAAAAATCACAGAAACTGCTCGCCTTCCGGGCACAGAGCTCGGCACGGACAATAGCCAGTCTAGTGGTTACATAACCCGCTTTGAAGTTGAATGAATAGCTATTGAAAGTTCTGAATAGACCGCCTTTCGTGGAGGTTCGCAGCGAGCAGTTTCTGTAATTTTTGAAAAGTGACCTGTAGTGATTCTATCGCATTTTTCTCATTTTTAGTAAAAGCAAACTTGTGATTTTTAGGATATGCTTCATAAGGAGAATGATAGTTTATCTGTGTCTAAATATGATTCAATTTGATGCTATGGATTTTAGTGAGCGTCGCTCTGAAAAAGTGATAAGTTTCTTTTGGAACCCAGTTTACATATAATATTATACTGTAACTAAATACGAGTATGTTTTGTGCAAAGATTGGTTATTTCATATATTCGGAACGATTTGATATGTGTATATCGATTGTATAACATTTCACATCGATTCTGTTCAGTAAACGGTATATAAGCGCATTGTTTTATTTATATCGATGTGCAAAAGTTGTTAGAATGCTTTTAGTTGTGGAAGTTGAGGAAAGGACAAATTATAAGGAAATTTTGAGCAAGCAAAGACATATATATTATTATGGTTAAAATGAAGATATTTCACTTAAATGGGGAAATTCAATTGATAAAAAACATTTGTCTTATCAAAAATTGATGTATATACAGTACATGTATCAGCATTTACACCAGTACTAAGTTGGGTATTTCAAGATTTTGATACATTTTTTTTGATTTTTTTTCTTGGAATGGAAAAGACAAGATTAAATAAAATTGTATGTTCTTGGATTATTATTGTAGAGGTGGACTTAGACTGACATACTTTGATTTATTTATTTTCGTACAGAGGATTAAGTGGGTAAAATTTTGTAATAATTAAAATGCATAAACGGCGTTGTATGTGCATGCATGTGAAAGTGAGTGAGTGAGTGAGTGATCAGTGAGTTAAAGGGATTTAGTAACTTTGTTGACATGTGCAAAAAGTGATGAATGGTTGATGCAATGTATATTGTTGTTATCTCATATGTCCACAGGGTATTGTGTGAAAATTTCAAGTCAAATGGACATTGCATGGCCAAGTTATGAGCAAAAATGCAAAGTGATATAAACTAACTCACTGCACTCACTTTGTACACGGTAAGAAAAACTCCGGGGCAGTTTTTCTTATCTGAATACTTTGATCGTACATATCTTTGTAACGAAATTTGAAAAACCGAAACCTGTCCCATGATTTTATTGTTAATACGAATACAACAAGCTATGAGGGAACCGCTAGAATGAAAGTTTTATTTTGAGGATTTGGACAATGTTACTAAGTCCCTTTAATAAAACAATGATTGAAATGAATAATTTATAATTATGGTGATTGAATCGAGTCAATCAATCAATCAATCAATCAATCATGAACCAATCAATCAATCAATCAATCAATCAATTAAATCAATTAAATTATTTGACATCCGAACTAGCTCTACTTGTAGTTATTGGTAGGTAGGACTGGTTCACGTACGTTCGTTCTCGGTTGAATTTAAACCGAGAATAAGTCTCTTCTCAACGACAATTTACATTTTTTTTTTTACGCAAGCGCCAATTTACGTGAGCTTTCGTGGATTGCATATACAGGGTGGCCCAGAAATAACGGAACGGGGCACTTCCCAAAGTAAAGTAACAAAATGAACATGTCCATCGGATAGGGTGTCCTTTCCAATGAACAACGATACCAAGAAAAGTAATTTTGGACATGTAGTTTTTGTTTTAGGGCGCTTTGAGTGAGACCATGTCAGGTTCCTATTTGTGTCAATTTTTACCAAGTCAGTGCCTGATAAATGAGACTTATTGCCCTACATACCATTGAACACGCGAATATTCCGCGCGCCATTGTTAGTGTGCATTCAGCTGTGTGCCGAGCGGTGCCGAGAGAATGGGCTTAATTGTTCACTAGTATGACGGGCAGTAAGTATTTTTTGTGATTATCTATTATGTTCTTGCCAAAATAAATGTACTCTGACATCGTCTACATGGGAAAATTATGGCGACCTCCTCTCCACCATGTTCCTTTAAGTTAGTTTCTCGAAATTGGCACACGGGCACTTTTTTGCCGGGGGGTTGAGGTCTTTGCCCGATAATATCATCCTTTCCAAGCAAATAAAAAAAAAGTCTTCGCCATTAACCTGCTCGAAATAGATACGATTTTGGGCCGAATATTATATTATTTAGCACGAATTACATGATGTTGCCCGAATATGTCACGAGTTTGCCCAAATATGACGTAAGCTTGCCCGAATATGATATGATTTTGCCCCCCAAATTACATGGTTTTCCTGATTTTGAGGACAGTGCCTTTTCGCCCGTATATAAAACCCTAGGAGAGGGGGTGATGCAGCCCCTATAGCCCTTCCCCCACCCCGTCTCATACGCCCAATGTTTCTCGTCAAGACCTCGTTCCTAAAGGTAAGAAACGTAGACAAGACTGGCAAGGTAATAAATAGTACACGTACACTAGGGGCTGCACCCGCTTGTGTGAAAATGACGTTGGTTATGTTACGTTTTACAGACGCGTTCAATGAATTATGATTATTAACGTCGGGAACCACCGAGAGACGTAACCTAGGTTTCGAACCCGGGACGATTCGTGCGAAGAGCAGAGCACCGCTAGACCAGAAAGCCGCTTCACAAGTAAGTTCTTCTTGTTCTAGCCTTATCAGAAGGCTTCTCCCGTCTTAGCTAAAAACAATAATAACCGGCGTCATTCTTTTTCGAGCAAAACTGCGTCACGAATCAGACATTGGGTAGAAGACATCTGGAAATTATCAAGGGTATTAATTAATTTCTGATTTATATAAATGTATCATTAATGTTTAATTATGATGTTCAACTGATGGTTTTTTTTCCCCTTCAAATATCTCATCATCATACTTAGTCATGTGTTCATGGGTCTGCAGCTTGGTTAGACCAAAATAATATTCCATATTCTTACATTTTATTTATCCTTTTAGGTCAATATTCCAGACTGGGTTTGTATTAAAATACTTACCAGAACAGAAATGACATACTGTTACCAGTTCAAAAGCCTTCCGTGACTGTTTGTGTCCCGCCCCTAAAAAAAAAATCACGATTTCAGATGCATGGCCAAATTACATCATTGCAGGCAGAAGTAACATATTAGTTATACAGACAAAATATGCGAACTTCCTCCTGCAATGACGTCACGCGACTTTTGTGTAATGCGGACAGCGTTCGGACATAATTATGAGGGCGTTCCCATTAACCTTTTCCCTTCGAGATTCTGAAATCTACATAGACTTTGCACACAGCCCACCCGGTTCCAGTAGCCAAAGTGTTAATGTTGATGATAGTTTGATTTTCTTTTAAATGCATTTGTATATGGATTCTCCATTGAATAAATTTGAAGGCGAGTCTAAAGGCGAGACGTTCTACCCTGGGCCCCATGTTGATAAATTGAATAAATGACGCGTTTCTCAGAACTGACCTTACTGCGGTCACGTCCACATTAATACCAAGAACATGTTTGTTTTACATTTTAAACTAATGATACAAATGACAATGATACTCTCTATCATGCTCATGTTCATTACCTACTTCCCTCAAGATCGCAAGCTAGAGCAACATCATAATGAGCAATCATGCACGAATCTAATACAACTCCTGAACAAACGCATGCATGGTCATATCGAAAATAATAAAGCACACACTCATGGTTTGACATCAGCATCATCATCATCATCATCATCATCATCTTCATCATCATCACCACCATGACCATCATCATCATCATCTTCATCATCATCACCACCATGACCATCATCATCATCATCTTCATCATCATCACCACCATGACCATCATCATCATCATTATTTCGTTTCATCACATAACCATCCTACCATGGCGGGCAAATCTGACATATCTGAGCACGTTTTTTTTAAGTTGTTAATCTCTGCTATATCTTCGATTGTGCACATTCCTTGTACCATAATTGGAGGGCTAATATACTACATTCGGAGGTCCATCGTTCAGGAACATTTTTGTAATCTGTCCTCGCTTTAAAGACCACGCACGAACAAACAAAAACACATGTACGCACGCACGCACACACACACACACACACACGCACGCAGGCAGACACACATACATATACACATAATAATAATATACAAGATGTATATAGCGCTTATTACACTGTTTCTAATCGCTGAGAAATTAAATAAAAAAGAGAGAAGTATTCACTAATGATCAAAAACTTAATACAGACGTACAAAACAAATACATTAATAACTACATTATGATTGAGTATACAGATGTGTTTTAACAGTGATTTAAAAGAGTCCATGGTAGGGGCACTTCTAATGTTTAAGGGTAAATTGTTCCAGAGTGTGGGTGCTATTAATGATGAATCTTGTCATGGTGCGGAAATACTGGGGCAAAGCTGGAGATGAGAAGTTGAGGCAGAACGTAAACGTCTCGTTGATGAGGATGTCGATTTGAAACGCAGGGATACTAGTTCTTGAAGGTAAGCTGGGGCAAGTTTGTGTATGGTTTTACACACACACACACACACACACACACACTCCCACAAACATGTACAAATGCATACTATCAACAATCCATTTACATTTAAGCTAGAATAAACATTTTATTACAAACGTAATTTTGTTTATATAAGTCATAATGTAAGAACTTTATTATTATATTTCTTTAATAAGATAAAATACTCTAACATATATTTCATGCAGATTTTTCACATATATACATAACTCTCTTCAGGAAAAAATAAACCAAGAACGGGAAACAATATAAATCCAATGAAATTTACAGCAAAAAATAATTTATGAACGTGTACTAACACAATTATAATGGAAATCATACACAGAGTGTAAGTTATTCATAATTTCTTCAAGGAAAAGGAAAATAACATAATTGCATAATAATAATAACATGTCAATGGGAAAATCATAAAGTCACAGACCATACGAGACCATCTTCTCATAAGTAGATGTTTTTATTTTACAGCATTGCCTGAAATATTTAAAGTAGACACCTTCATGTGACAATGCATGTATTAACTCCAGAACTTCGGTTTATTTGTATTTAAACACCAGTCCCTTAATCTAAAGCCCGGCGCAGACAGAGCCGACTCGACCCGATCCGACTGGTTTCAATCAGGCTAGAGGTGGGCCCGGTCGGTCGGATCCGTTTTATCGTGTTGAATTGGCCCTGACTAGCATCCGACTGTCTTTCGACTGGCAAAATGTGTGTCGCAAGGCACTGAAAACTTAGCCGATCCGAATGAAAACCAGTCGAATTGGGTCGAGTCGGCTCTGTCTGAAGAGGGCTTAAATCCCAGCCACACATACCCGTAAAGCATTGTCGTAAGAGCCACGTAAACTCAATTTTAAAGAGAGACATCTAGTAGATGATTATTATAAGGCGCCATAAACAACTCAAAATGCAGGTGGCTCGGAATCCCTAAAGTCTGGCGCAGACAGAGCCGACTCGACTGGTTTTAAGCCTGATTAACTCAGTATGTGCTGCCTCAGGACTCCGGTTTGTTCAGTCAAGTGCCAGTCGGAGGTCATTCAAGGCCGATTCAACATGTTGGATCGGCTCCGAGTGAGCGAAACTGACTCTAGCCTGACTGAAAACCAGTCGGATCGGGTCGAGTCGGCTCTGTCTGCGCCGGGCTTAATAGTCACAGAATATCCACAAAAGTAGCCTCGTCAGACGGGTAACCTCGCTTTTCATGAAGACCGCTACTCGTAAGACCGTAATTCCTAACGTGAGATGAGAGTCGCTATTCTTTTTTCACAGTGAGGGTCACTTCTCAAGGAATTCAAATTATGAATAGCGACCCTCATTTCGTATTAGGAATAGCGACCCTCTTCTCATATTATGAATAGCGAACCTCATTTCGTATTATGAATAGCGACCCTCTTCTCATATTATGAATAGCGAACCTCATTTCATATAATGTATTGCGAGTTAGCGACCCTCTTCTCATATTATGAATAGCGACCCTCATTTTGTATTATGAATAGCGACCCTCTTTTTGTATTATGAATAGCGACCCTCTTCTCATATGAATAGCGACCCTCTTCTCATATTATGAATATCAACCCTTTTCTTTGATTATGAATAGCGGCCCTAATTAATAATGACCCTCTTTTTAAAATAATGAATGGTAGTCCTTACGAATAGCGGTCCTTATGAAAAGTGGTCCTTATGAATAGCGGAATATCGGTCCTTATGAATAGCGAACGGACCCCCGTCAGACACGTTAGTCAACAGGGCTGAATTTATGTGACAACATTTTTAACATTTTGATATATGTCGGCTCTGCCTTCCTATAAGTGGCACATATACATTACCTAGTACAGCTCAGTCATCAAGTATTGCCACTTAATGCCACCAAATAGCCCCTGTTTCACCGCACTCCACAAAAATGCCCACACGTGATTCTTACGGCATGGCTTTAAAGTGTGACTGGAACATGTTGTATACCTTTCGACATTCAAATGTACAGGCGTTGTTCTGTCGTAATTATTGCATTCAAAGGTCTTCGTGGCTTGATGGTTTGAGCACCGGTCTAGCAATCCGGAGGTCTCGGGTTCGATTCCCGGCGAAGCCTATTTTTCTTTGCTCATTTTCAATCATTTAAATATTTCTAGTCAGTTTCCTCTATGTTTGAATTTAATTAATAAAAAAGCTGTATCACTTCGTGTGATCCTGCGCCTTTCTCTATAAAAGTCGATTTAATTATCCTTGGGATTGGCCCAGTTTATAAAGCTTCTGACTAATCGAGCATTGAAAAGGGTTTCATGGGAACAACCGCCATTCAAAGGTCTTCGTGGCTTGATGGTTTGAGCACCGGTCTAGCAATCCGGAGGTCTCGGGTTCGATTCCCGGCGAAGCCTATTTTTCTTTGCTCATTTTCAATCATTTAAATATTTCTAGTCAGTTTCCTCTATGTTTGAATTTAATTAATAAAAAAGCTGTATCACTTCGTGGGATCCTGCGCCTTTCTCTATAAAAGTCGATTTAATTATCCTTGGGATTGGCCCAGTTTATAAAGCTTCTGACTAATCGAGCATTGAAAAGGGTTTCATGGGAACAACCGCCATTCAAAGGTCTTCGTGGCTTGATGGTTTGAGCACCGGTCTAGCAATCCGGAGGTCTCGGGTTCGATTCCCGGCGAAGCCTATTTTTCTTTGCTCATTTTCAATCATTTAGATATTTCTAGTCAGTTTCCTCTATGTTTGAATGTAATTATTGCACAATACACCAATACACATAAACACAATTTAAGATTTACAAACAAATATCACTAGCGATATATCAATGCCCTTCCATTGGATTAAATGTATATGGGCTCCTTATGTGGTCACTCTTCTAGCCGAGGTTGAATTGATGAATTAAACAAAAAATGCATTTCTCTTTTTATCATACCATTAACTAGTGACTTCTGTCTACTGATGACATCATGACCTATCAACTTTTAATAAGGCTTAATTTGATGCCTCATATTTGGTTTCAATCAGACACCTTTAAGTAGTTTCTTACAATAATTCAGGGATTTCTGTAAGACTTTTAAAGCTTTGCCGAGGAAGAAATGTTATTCATAGCATAAGGTTGTTATCAAGAAGCTGAATGGGGAGGAATTATTTCTGAAATGGGCAAAGAAATAATAAATATTATGGCTCTTTGAAAGGAGCATTTTATTTATGTGGCAATTTGGCAACACACTGTCAAGAAGATTGTAGATAACTCCCTTTATGTTTTGTACACACATTTCCCCCTTTGTCACAAAGATTTTGATAATGCTAAGTATTACCTGCTCAAATGGTCATCCAATGGAACAAAATTTTAATGTTGTTCTTTGTTTACGAGCAACTCACTAATAAGAGCAGTGGCATTTCAGAAATACTCTTCAACGATTGGTTTCTCACGCTGTACCACAATGTGAATCTCTTGTTCAATTGATCACAATTAATGTTTCAAAGGAGTTCCCCAAATCAAATACAAATGATCCTCCTCGTGACTTAGTCATTAAAACATTTCTATGGATGCCAGATGATTGCATTGGACCCTAGTGATTATAAAAGTAATAACACCATGTTTTTCATTTGCATCCAGACATATGGGGTATGGGGTATGGGGTATGGGGTATGGGGTATACATATAGTATCAAAGAGTATTTTAAAGGGATCTAGTAACTTTGTGCAAAAATGAGCAAAAACCTAACAAGCGCTTAATAAAATGAGTATTTCTGTAATCTAATATGTCCACTCACTCCACCGAGTGATGTGTGTGAAAATTCTACGTCAAATCAATGTCATACGGCAGAGTAATGAGCAAAAATGGGAAGTGCTATTTGCTTATTGCCATAAGATTGTACAGTTCGGTTGAAACAATGCCTGGGATTTTTTCAAATTAGATCATTAATATTTCAATAACAAACATAAAATTTGAAAAAATCGAATCTGGAATCATACTTCTATTAGTTTATTAACCGCTTGACTACGGGAACCGAGTGGGTTGTGTACAAAGTCTATGGAAATTTTGAAGGGAACGGGTTAAGAGGAAAACAGCAAGGCATGAAGAATCGGCTCCGAATCGGCTCAGTGAGCTACAATTACCTCTCACACGCTGAAGAGATCAGGAAAATTCTCATGAACAGTCAGTGTAGGTTGTGATCATGTTTCCAACTTTTTTCGTTATTGTCCTGCACCCCCTCCCACCTAGGCATGGATGAAATGGGAATGAGAGTAGCGGGGGGAAACAGAAAGAAAAAATACAAGCATACAAATAAGCTTTGAACAATGAGTAACCAAATCTAGAAGGATACATTTTTTCCCCCTGTGATGACATTGATGGGAAACAAATACAATGACTAAAGTTTGTAGCTTAGTTGGGGCCTATATTATTGTTTCCCCAAAACATTTTTACTGGCCCCTAAAAAGGCTTAAATTACATCTTATTGTAGAAATAATCTTATTACTATTGAATATGATTTCTGTTTCAACTAATCTAATGAAAGAATACTAGATTTTCTTGTACTTTTTTGTTTGCGAGTGAATTTCAAATTGAGTGGAAACGACCAAAATATGACTTCCATACATTTGTCTCTACCCGATACAAAAATTGCTGATGTATTCATTATTTTTTTAAAAACAGAGAAATACATTTTGTTATTATTGCAGATCAGAGGCGTCGATCTGTTCGGAAAACACAATGCATTGGAGGGGCGAGCATTGTTTGTGAACAATAGCTCGCCCCACCAATGCATTGTGTTATCCGAACAGATCGACGCCCCTGTTGCAGATATAATGGAAGTGACAAATAACTAAATGAAAAATAAGATAAGCCATCTCACAAAATTGAAACATTATATCAACCTTTCACACTAGCTTCTTTGTCTAATGGCTCATCAGGGCAAGTAAAAATCATGAATTTTCACATTCTACTTGCTCAAACTGAACAATCTTCTTTCCCCACAAACCAATATGAAACAAAAGACTAATTAAGACTAATTCATATTTGCTAGGAAGCTTGATCTCCTTGGCAAATTCCTTGCTTGTGACTACATTCATGAGAGTAAAGCCCGGCGCAGACAGAGCCGACTCGACTGGTTGTTATTCCGATCGGCTCAGTTTTCAGTGCCTCGCGACACACATTTTGCCAGTTGAGAGACAGTCGGATGCCAGTTGGGGCCGATTCAACACGATAAATCTGCTCCGACCGACCGGGCCCAACTCTAGCCTGATTAAAACCAGTCGGATCGGGTCGAGTCGGCTCTGTCTGCGCCGGGCTTAAGGGGAGGCATCAAAATGATCACTACCGTCCTACCGCGGGATAACATGCGCGCAGTTTTAAATTGTGCGCACTCGAAATTCGTTCCAAGCGGGAGGCCACGGCGTCCAGTTCAGCCAGTGCGCGCTATTAAATGCACGTTCTGTTCTCGCACGCGATGACGCATCGTTCCATTGCGGCCAGAACGCATTTCAGGAGACCACGTCACGCACATCGTTCACGCGCGGGCTACTGCAGGATTCCGCTGCCGCCCGCTATGTATAATTTTGACGCCTTCCCTAATACTCTTTGGGTTGATAGAATATTGTTTAACTGATTGGGCAACCAAATTAGACAATCTAGGAAACTTTACTTGCACAATATGAATTTTGAATTTTCCCCATGCATCAGCCAAGTGTTAGTGTAGAGCCCGGATTATTTACTTACCAGAACCACGCTGAAATCTTTGTTGCTGTTGCTGGTGTTGCTGGTGTTGGTGTTGATGGTGTCGTTGTTGCTGTTGATGGTGTCGCTGGTGCTGATTGTGGTGCTGATTATGGTGCTGTTGGTGCTGCTATATAGCAGAAAAACACAATATTAGAACAGCGATTGCCCCCCAAATAAATAAAAGAGATCAAAAGCATTGTTACTTTACTCTCAACATGCCATGTGTAATGCAGCTCCATAGACTTTGCTCAAATTTGTACCTGCTGCACTGTAAATGTCAGAATTTTAAAAACAATAATATCTGGATTTATAAACAAAAGTATTTTAACAAAGAATTTGATTGAACTACACGGCCCTATGAACAAACAGTATGCTGGAACGCACATGAGAACTTGAATTGTTTTAAAAACAAAGTTAAATGGGCAAATAACCAGCATTATACAACAAAATTGTTTGTGTAGTATCTCATCTTACCTTGTTGACAGAAACAAAAATAAATTTGAAAAAGTAAAATCAAAAGAATAACATCAGTTTTCAATGATCACTATTAAAGAAAAGCTCACTTTTAAATTGGGCAACCAGAGATTGTAGCGCCTTTTTAGAATTTGTAGAGAATTTAATTTGGAATGTTTTGAAATCATACTTGTTGGTAGAGAGTGGTTTTAAAGACATTTTTAATTATCTATTAGCAAGAAAATATGAGAGGATTATTAATTTTTAAGTAGTATGTGTGCCTAATCATAATAATAATAATAATAAACAGTTCTTAAATATAGCGCATATCACACCTAGGTTAGGAGCTCTATGCGCATAAGAAGGAAGCATGTAAGCAGGGGATAGGATGAATACATAGATAGATAAGAGATGGAAAAGACGAAAGACAATAAAAGAAACAAATAATATATTATATTATTATTAGACATAACATAATTTTTATTCATAGAACTGAAATCAGTAAAACCTCCAACTAAATGTCTTCACCTGGAGCAATGAACATTTTAGTCAAACCTGTCTACAGGTCTCGGCCACCTGTCTACAGCAGCCAACATGCATAGCAACAAAGCATAATCCCATGCAGCAGAAGTAAAACTGGACAACTCTCCACAGTGCTCACTTTCTTGTTTCTTTTAGGTATGTACACAGAAATGATTGTACATACCATAAAAGGGGCAGACAAATAGATTTGACTATTTACTCACTTAGTAACTGACAAGATGCATCTAATTTTACAGATATTTTTCTTCTAAAAAGTCATCTTGATACCATGTTTTAAGTATGTTCCAACACCACTATCCTGCTCACCTTAAAATGTCCATTGGCAAATGCTGATCCAAAGCCCCCGAACCCATGACCTTGCTGTCCAAAGCCTCCCATGTTGCCAAAGCCGCCCATGTTGCCAAATCCTCCCATATTGCCAAATCCTCCCATATCGTCGACGCCAAACATGTCATCATCGAGGTCATCCCAAAGCGACCCAAAGTCAAAGAACCCGTTGCCAAACTTCATCCTCTGCTGGTGGCCACCACCACCTCCTCCCCTCCCATTGTTGCCCTGGTGATAGTGATGATGCTGCTGGTTTTGTTGGAAGCTCTCGTCAAAGCCGCGGAAGAAGTCGTTGAAGTTGAAGTTTGCCCCTCCGGCGCCACCACCCTGTGCTCCCTGGTTCTCAAAGGCATTGGGGCCCATCATGTCATACTGCCTTCTCTGTTCCTCATCTGACAACACCTCGTAGGCTGATACACAGTTATGATTACCAAAGAAAACACAAATACAAATTTACTTTTAAGTTTAGACATGTATTTTGTAAAAATACAAACAAAAAATAATAAATCATTAATAATCTTGTTTTCATTTTTACAACTCTGTTTCATCCCTTTAATCTAGAGGCTATCTAGCAATAATAATAATTGTGCATCGAAATTTAAAAAAAAATTTTTAAAAGAAGAAAATACAAAAAATAGACGGGAAGAAATTTGAATTATATTTAGTTATAGGCGAAAATGTTCAAAGTGAATGAACTGCCAACGAACAATAAACAACGACAACAACAAAATAGTAATACATTTCCAAGAACGAAGGACACAGAAATAACCCGACTCCATAAGTGAGAAAGGTCACATTTTGGACTTCAACATTTTAAGAAATTAACCCATGGAGGAAGATTATTTGAAGTTTGCATTTATGCAATCTCAATAGACTCTAGCCCGACTAATTGATATTATGCAAGTAACTAAAACAATTTCCATAATAGATGAAACTATGCAGATAGAAACAAGGTTATTGCAGCTGCATTTACAGTTCTCGCTAATGATTCTGCATGCACATACTGGCAGTATTTCTTCTTTAAGAACGGTAAGCTGAAACATAGACTTAAACATAAAAAAGCAAAAATATTTTGACCCAAGATGGTTGATTATAAACCATTATCATTTTCACTACTATAACTACTACAGCACCAGGCACTAGTGTCATTGACACATAGCACAAAATGAACAAAAGAAGAATACAAAAGAAGCTATAAATCATCTTTTTAGAATACCTTTTGCCATTTCCACAAATGTCTTCTCCGCGTCCGGATCTTTATTCTTGTCCGGGTGGTACTGCACGGCCAGCTTGCGAAAGGCCTTTTTTATCTCTCTGTCGGTCGCCGTCTTCTTGACTCCCAGGATATCGTAGTAGTCCTTGACCTTCGTGGCACTCTGGACGCAGTCTGCTAGGAAGACGGCGAGAAAGCCAAGGGTTGCCATGTGGCAACACTTGGAACACTTCATGACTGAGTGCACTGTCTAACAGAAGAAACCAATAATCCTGAAAATAGAACAAGATTTTTTAGATACTTTGGGAGATGCAATGATTCTGACAGGATTCAAGTTTTTGTCAAGCATTTCCTATTTAAAAATGTACAATTAATTTCTACTTTCAAAATACACTTGAGTATGAAGGTTTATTGAAATTTTGCGCATTAAAATATCAAATTTTTTAAAGGGGCTTAGGACAAATCAAACTCACAATTCATGTTATAATGGTCAGATTCCATAACCATGTCATATCAACAATAAATTCTTCAGAGTACGGTCCGTAGTCTTGGAACTTTGCGCTTTGCGCCAATTAAACGGCAGATCTGACGCACGCGTTTAGTGGTAGTGGACTAACGCATCAGATCTGTCGTTTAATTGGAATCGGTGGGCGACTTGAATGGAGACCAAAGCGTGATCATCTTTCGTTCAAAAGTCGCGATACGACACGGAGAGAAGTCGAGATGGTGCAGAAATCACATATTTTTATTAGGAATCGAGATTCAAATCATCATTTTTATCTTTGCGCCAAGTTACATCACATATTTGTGCAGAGATAGATGGTAAGTTTTGTATCATATATAATATATTTCATCAAAATATCGTGCACACAAAAGTGCAAGTTTGCGAACTTCATTAGGTGGTCGTAGTAGAACGCCAGCACAAGCGCTGGCGTTCTGTAGTCGTACTCGTAGAGTTAAAGTTTAAACTAAGTAAGTCCGTTAGTAAGTGCTTTGCCTTTATATATTATATTATGATATTTATTATTATTTATAAGTTCAAGGGACGCTTGAAAGACATATTACATTTTGGACGTTATCAATCATTAAAATGACATGTTCAATGAAAACGTCAAAAATTGAATAGCATTCCCTTATAATAATATTACTAGTTACTCAACAACTGGTACACTAACACCAAAATAAACAAGTGGGACATGACTAACCGGCGTAACTCGTTCACAATAATAGACTCTAAATCGTAATTATACTTACCAAAACTAACAAAAGGTGAATTTAGCTCCCAAATTTTGAAAGAGACATACACTAGCAATAATTTTCCCAATCACCAAAAAGATATTCCTCAGTAAGAAACTTCGAATTAATAGGCCAGTTGATGTTCTCCAGCAAAAATTAATACACAAGCAATGAATTGACAATGACAAAACAAACTTCCGGCCGAAACCATTTGCAGATTAGGGTGTGAACAGTAGTTTTACTCTTTAACG
>JBAMJV010011096.1:25000-32262 GCA_037951105.1 Echinarachnius parma | reverse complement strand
TACATGGAAATTCACCTGATTATATTCAAGAACTTATTAGTTTGTATAAATCGTCTAGAGTCCTTCGACTCAAGTTCAAAGAATCTTTTAGTTCAGTATTCTGTTAAAACTAAGACATACGGTCAGCGTCTTTCCAGTTGCTGCACCTATGCTCTGGAACAAACTTCCTTACCATATTAGGACAATCTGATACAGAGCATCAATTTCGAGCCAATTTAAGGCTTTTTTGTTTGTTAATGAATTGTAAGTTTTTACTATTTTATCTTTGCTAAATTACGCTTCTATTTCTCTCTCTCTTTCATTTATGCGCACTGAGACTTAATTGTAAGATTGCGCCATATAAGAAACGACTATTATTATTATTATTATAAGTCTTGATGCAGTGTAAAAATCAGTTCTATATAAACCCCATAGATAAAGCATATATAGCGTCATGCAGTAATTACCGTAACGTCAGTTACCGTCATGCTCTCAATAAACTTTTCACCGTAAATAGAAATGGACACAGGTCTCCTTCCATCTGTGTATAAATTATGTTCTTGATGGACCAAAGTATGATTCCATATCAAATAAATCATTCTAACATGTTAAGGGACATGAGATATTTCAAACCGATTCCAAATCATGATTTTGCATGTAAATTTATAATAAAGTATGGCAAATGTAACCGTAACGTCAGTTACCGTCATGTTGCTAGTCCGATTCAGGACGTGATTTGTGAACACACACCACCTAGCTACATGCACGTACACCACGCTATAAACGACGCTACATATCGTTACGTCCGTAATTCCCCTTTCCTCTAAAATCTGCGTGTTCCAATATGACATAGGGCAGCTATTGGCTGAGTGAGCAATACGGCAGCTAATGGCTGATGAGCCTGGGCTGTAGTGCTAATAGCAGGCCGTTCGGGCAGCGAACTATCATGTTGCCAGTAAAGTTATCACAGCATAAAGGGAAATGGTACTAATTACTCTATATTTTGTACATCTGTTCCTATGAACCTAGGTACAATGTCATATCAAACTCATCATTCTAACAAGTCAGCGATATGAGATATTACAACTTGATCCCAGACCATATTTTTTTACCATAACTTGTTTGCGTAACGTCAGTCCACCGACACATTTTCGCTTGCTGTCGATAAGAAATGAAGTTTGGGTGAGAAAAAAACTTACACCTCACTCTTATCAACTACATACCTGTATCAAATTATAACCCCCAGTACAGGTATATGTATTTACATAACTACAATGAAAACAAAGTTGTGCAAATCCTATATTGTAACGTCAGTTACCGCGGAATTGCCCATTATGTGAAAGCACTGAGGGTTGAATAGTATCCTTAAAAGTCGAATTGTATTCTATTGATCTCCACATGCACAGCAGCTATTGGCCCAGTATGACTTCCTCTACCAACAATTTTTTCTTCCGCATGGAAGTTGTTGAAAAGAAATAATAATACGGCACAGTAAAAATCTGAATATTACAGTAACCTTTTGAAGGCAAACAATAACATGTGTATTTGTACCAGTGCATGGCACAGGCAGGGGGTAGCCTGCTTCATGGGCTAGCCCCCCCCCCCCCCCCCCCCCACCCCACACAACAACAAACAAAGGAAATAAAGAAATAAAATATATTCCAGACCTGTATTTTGTATTATTAATATTTCCCTTTTCCATGAAGTGCTACATTTCCTGTTGAAACTGGGAAATTTAATTATACACATGATTTTCAGAGAGGAAATGCCATAAGCATGCTTCCTCGCCAAGTAAATGAAACTTGATATGAAATTGGAGATCGCTGATCGAAAGTTAGATAGAAATAAAATGCTGGTACTCGATTGTTTTGTAATTAAGTGGCACATATTTGAGAGTATTTCCTTGTCCCTTGATCAAAGACAATACCTGTGTAGTGAACTGCAGCTATTGGTACTTACACAAACACGCACGCAGGCACAAACTTTTTTTAATTTTTTTGATTCATGTTTATTCCTCCAAATAAACAGAACAAAAACATCACTTAAAATTTTCGTAAACATAATTATGCATCATATACATGTACATAGATACGTTCTTGTACAGAACGGAAATTACATATACATTACAATTTACACACATACGCACACACACATAGACACACACAAAAAAAAATCATCTTTATACAAATAATAAAAATGAAAGTAATTAATTAAAATGGAAAAGGGGAAAAAAGCGAAAGAGGAATAGTATATACAAAGGAAAACAGGATATTTGAGATGGAGTTACGAGAGAGAAAGAAAAGAGGACGACCAAAGATGAGGTTTATGAACGTGGTGAGGGAGGGGATGGAGATGGTTGTTTTGAAGGTCATTCGATTCGGAAATCCAGAGCCGTGTACAGTGTGAGTAAAAAAAACAACGAAACCGGACTTTGATAGCTTTTTAAATCCACAATTCTAAACATATACATGTTGGTATTGATACCATGCTAAAGCTTGTGAAATTGCCTTTAAAATGATATATCGTACATTTTTGTATCACTTTACGCTTCACCGAACGCGACTGATTATCCAAAGTCATGCAAAAACGACCCCTGTCCAAGTTTGCGGTTTACGGTTTTTCAAAAGAATATTTCAAAAAACAAAATACCAGCTGGTTGCCAGTGTTTGTTGTTTTTATTTTTTAAATGTTAATCAAGGTGGAAGGGGGGTCCCCTACCCTCCTCCCATCAACAGGGGGCCCTGAATAGACATGTACAAGAACACTGCAACAAAATAAGTTCAAGTTCAGATAATTTCCATTCATTTCTCACAAACGATGAAATATATGAGAAAAAAATACAGAATGATATTCGCTCTCCAAGTGATCAGAGTGTATGATATATCATTTTAAAGTTTAAACGCAATTTCACAAACATGATAACAATATAAACGTAAAAGTGTTGAGAATTGTGCATTTATAAGCTAATAAAGTCCGGTTTCGTTTTTTTAATTTTTACTCACACTGTATAATATAAGGCCTTGCGGAAATCAGGAGCACAGCGCCATCTTGTGGACGTCTTGCGTATAATGTGTAATGCACAATAATCAATGGCTCAGCGTTCAAATCCTGTGCATGGGTACAAACTAGCTAGCCTAGTTGACTAGTTCAAAATGGCGATCCGCAGTGTATATAGCATCCCATGCCTGACAATCTTTAAAGGGGGATGTGAAGAAGTTTACAGGGGCGTAGACAACGGGGGGGGGGGGGGGGGGGGGGATGAGGGGGATGCATCCCCCCACCTCACAAGGTGGGGGGGGGATGACGTGTACAATCATCCCCCCCAGGTTTTAGGGAATGATATATTTTTTTCTGTATGTATCTGCATACGAGTGGGAAAGAAAACATTAGTTGTATGAGCTAAGACTTGTTAATTATAACGTTAACAAAGTAATTTTATACATCCATTTTCAATTTTCGCTGCGCGCTTCGCGCGCGAACAGAATATCTCAGTTTGTTGTGTAACTTGCGTATGGTCTTGGGTGAGTTTTTTTTCTGTATACCGGGCCGGGCCACGTAGTTCCAGGTGTAGGCTGGCATTGCTCTGGCTGCTTGTGTGACGTGCACCAAATTGCACCATTTCAAGTATATCATATAAATGCAAAATCTTCTCCGTGGGAGGGGATACCCCCTCCCAAACCTCCCTATTTGGCTCTGCCCCAGTCCTCGGTAGCTTCGCCCCTCGGGACTCATTCTTGGCAATAGGCTAAGTTGTTAGATCATACATAATGTGGCATATGGTGATGTTGGAACTGTGTATGACGCTAAATAAAAAATACAATATTTGTGTTTGTGTTGGGGTGCATATTCATTAGTGTGCCAATTATTTGTTTTCTTCTTTAAAATATATTTAAAATTTCTGGTCGATCAAATCATAACACGTTTTCCCAGATACAGTCAATGTTAAGCCCGAATTTCCCATCTAGGTAAGCACCAAATTGCACAATTTCAAGTCCAAAAATGCAAAATCTCCCTACCGTGGGAGGGGGGACACCCCCCCTCCCACACCCTCCCCCCGCTCAGTAATTTCGCTCCCTGTGTTGGGGTGCATATTTATTAGTGTGTCAATAATTTGTTTTCTTCGTGAAAATATATTTAAAATTTCTGGTCGATCAAATCATAACACGTTTTCCCAGATACAGTCAATTTTAAGCCCGAATTTCCTATCTAGGTAAGCACCAGATTGCACAATTTCAAGTCTAAAAATGCAAAAGCTCCCTACCGTGGGAGGGGGGACACCCCCCTCCCACACCCTCCCCCCGCTCAGTCACTTCGCTCCCTCGAGCTTGGTCGCTTCGCTCCTTGCAATGTCTTACTCTCACAACTTTTGTTTTGCCTTCTTCTTCTTCTCTTTCCCTTCCTTAATGGTTGCCATTCTGTTAAACGATATGTCCATCTATTATCCTGAAGTCTTGCCACATGCCCAGTCCATCTCCATTTGTATTCTCTTACTTTCTCTTTGCTTTCTGTCTTATGACTTTGTGATTGATTTTGTCTCTCAAAGATAAATGCAACATTTTCTCTCCATAGCTCGTTGAGTTGTCAAAAGCTTGTATTCTAGTTCTTTTGTCAAAGACATGCATGTTTCTGATCCATATATCATGGTTGTTAGAATGCATTGGTTGAACAATCTTCTTCTTAGTCGCATGGGTATATATTTTGTTATCAATCAACATGACATGTCTTTGTATCTTCCAAAATTCATCCATCCTGCTACTTCTTCTTTCGTGGTGTCTTGCATTTTCAAAGTTTGTCCCAAGTAGGCTACTTTCGACCTTCTATCTCAATGTTTTGTCATATTTGTTTTTTCTTTGTGCGTGGTTAATCCAATAGTTTTGCTTTCCCTGTTAGGTTAAGATCTGTCAGCTGTTATTCCAGGGCTCCGTTGCAGAAATACTTGCAATCGATTGTAAAGTTGCAATTAATTGCAAATCAGACAATTCGCGCATTTGAACCAATCAGATGCGCGCATTTAGTCACATGATCGGACTTAGAATAAATTGCAACTTTGCAATCGATTGCATCTCTTTCTACAACGGGGCCCAGGTCTTTAATTGATGTTGAAAATAGTGCCACATCATCTACAAATCGAAGATCAGTAAGTGTTTCCCCATCAATGTTCACTCCGCCATTTAAATATTCTTTTTAAATACTTCCTCTAACATTCTAATGTGGTTGTAAATATCTTTGAAGATAATGTGTCTCACTGTCGGACTCCCCTTTGGATCTTGACCTCCTTTGATACATCATTATCATTGCGTTAGTTTATCTTCCAGAATGTTCACATATCTCTTCTTCAATATTAATTTTCCATCCGGAGGGCATCAAACATGTCTATGTGTTTGATGGAGTCAAATGCCTTCTGGTAATCCAGAAATCCAAGGCATATAGTTGAAGTTGGTATTATCCATTTGCCTTCTCAATAAGCTGATTTATAGCTTGTAAGTGGTCTGTTGTTGAGGATCCAGGTCTGAACCCTGCTTGTTCTTTGGGTTGATTTGTGTCCAATATAATTATCTTTGATTCTATTTTGAATTACTTTAGTGAGGATCTTACACAAATGAGATAGAAGGCTAATTGGATGGTAGTTTTTTTTTTACATCCGCTTTGTCCCCTTTCTTGTACAAAATAATTATTTTTGCCTCTTTCCAAGTGGTGCCCATCGGAATCTGTTGCTTTTCCAATATCTGATTGAATAGTTTACTTATTGTGTAATGCCCGGCGCAGACAGAGCCGACTCGACCCGATCCGACTGGTTTTCAGCCTGATTAACTCAGTATGCGCTGCCCCAGGACTCCGGTTTTTCCAGTCAAGTGCCAGTCGGAGGTCATTCGAGGCCGATTCAACATGTTGGATCGGATACGACTGAGCGAAACTGACTCTTGCCTAACTGAAAACCAGTCGGATCGGGTCGAGTCGACTCTGTCTGCGCCGGGCTTAATTGTCTCCTCCCCTCCTTGTTATTTCATCATGTCCTGGTGCTTTATTATCTTTCATATACATGTACTATGTACAGCTTTCTCAAGTTCTCTTTGTAGGATTGGTGGTATATGCTTGTGTTTCTGGATGATCGAGCTTGGAAATGTTGGCTTGGTAGCCTGCTGGCACATGGAAATGGATAACTTTGTGCCTGTATATACCATGGACTTTTGTGCAGCATACCGTAGTGTATTCTTGTTGCTTGCTATTATAGTAAGGGGTGCGGTTCGTTATTCCGAAGGTTCGTTATTCCAAAGGTTCGTTATTCCGAACACGCATATTTCCTATACCTGAGTGTTCGTTAATCCGAAAATGAAATAGGGTTCGTTAATCCGAACATTTGTTGCATTATTCCGAAGGTTCGTTATTCCGAAGGTTCGTTATTCCGAAGGTTCGCTATTCCGAAAATGAAATCGGGTTCGTTATTCCGAAGGTTCGCTATTCCTAAAATGAAATCGGGTTTGTTATTCCGAAGGTTCGTTAGTCCGAAAATGAATTAGTGTTCGTTAATCCGAAAATGAAATAGGGTGTGTGTGCGTGTGTGTGTGTTTGTGTGTGTGTGTGTGTGTGTGTGTGTGTGTGTGTGTGTGTGTGTGTGCGCACTGGCGTAGTGGTGGGGGGTGTCATGGGCCCCCTCCCAAATCAATTTTAAATCATGGCTTTTATCTAATTTTATTGGAAAAGAGAGTAAAAACTCAGATTGCACAGTTTCAATTTAAAAAATGCCAAAGCTCCCTAACGGGGGGGGGGGGGGGGGGGGGGGGGGGGACACCCCCCTCCCATCAAGAAGCAAAATCTAACTTTATGATATAATTATAATTATATCAAATTGATTTTGGTTTTATTTCATGTTTTTTTACATGAGAAAGATATAAATATATATTATATCTCATTCTTATTGCACTGTTTTACAAAGAAAAATAAAAAACAATTTGACTAGAATTGTAAAGCCACTCTTTGCCCCCCTCCCCTTCTCCCCCACCCCCCCACCCCCCCCCCCCCCCATGCAGCCACGGCAATTAGAGTAAGATTGATCCCCTTTCCCAAGTCCACACTGCTCAAAATCAAATCAACTCAATTCTTTTCTACGTCGTATTTATTTAATTTTCGGATTAACGAACCCTATTTCATTTTAGGACTAACGAACCTTCGGAATAACGAACCCGATTTTATTTTCGGATCAACGAACCTTCGGAATAACGAACCTTCGGAATAACGAACCTTCGGAATAACGAACCTTCGGAATAACGAACCTTCGGAATAAC
>JBAMJV010011096.1:0-20000 GCA_037951105.1 Echinarachnius parma | reverse complement strand
ACCTATCACCCTTTAGAAGTTCAATTACAGTTCTTTGTACAGTCAAACCTGTATATTAGCGACCACTCAAGGGACCGGCGAAAAGCGGTCGCTATATAGACAGTAGGTCGCATTAGACAGGATGGCGGCCATTTTGAATTTATGGTCGCATATCGTGACTATAATGCACATGTGTAATTAATTGACATCTGTACACGCACGTTTCGATAGTTAGTTACATTTAATATTTGTTGCATGAATAACCACAATAAAACTGAAATTATATATCAATGGCGTTATATTTAATATGATATCAAATGTGTATTATATCTTTCAAGTGAAATTGAAAATTATATACAAAATGTGTCAATGTGCCATTTATGATGTTTGTCATCATGACAGAATCAGCTACGCTTATGCACATTGCACAGTATAGTTTTCTATAGAATTCTGTTCAAGTAAAAATGCAAATTATGCAAAATTAAATTTATGGTCCCAACAAGCGCAAGCATTATAATTGAAATGATTGAGAAAAACTCCGCCTCGGCGATTAAAATTCGTTAGTGATGTTGTGAGGTTATGTATAGTGCCTTTGTTCAACGCATTTCTGTATCAGCACCGCATACTGAAGAGCATGAATATTCTTTGTTTATGAGTTGAAGCACTTTTTGTCGGTAATTTAGCGTCTGTCTGAAGTTCATTGTCATTTTAAAAGCTTATTTTATGCATTGACATGCTCAGAATTGGATCCTTGAGCGACCAGAGGCCACAGATTTGATGCCTTGGTCGCTCAATCGCTAATTTTGTGGTCGCTATACACAGATTTATATGTGTGTCCGGACCCCAAAAGGGTGGTCGCTGGTCGCGTTGGGCAGATGGTCGCATTGCGCAGGTCGCTTAACACATCATTTTTCACGGGGGGGGGGGGGGGGGACCAGAGAGCGGTCCTTATAAGCAGGTGGTCACTATAGACAGGTGGTCGCATTGGCAGGTTTGACTGTATTAAAAGTTCAATTTCAACGCAGTTCCATTGGCAAAGTGCAGAGGGGAGGGGGGGGGGGGGGGTACCATGGCAGGAGGGACTTTTATTTTCATGAGGAGTACAGGTTTTCACCTGAATAGATCATTGGGTCCTGCATGACTCCTGACTCACCTCCATTTAGTTTATTCAGCAAAATCTTTATATATTTAAAAATAATATGTTTGATTTATATAGCACCTTAATATGAACAAAATCTCTAAGGGCTTTACATTAAATTACCCTGGTCAGAGGACACAATGCTAGCCCGCACACATTTCGTGCACCATCTCCACTCCCTGGGGAGCATTCCTTCCAAGCGGCTCATGGGCATTGAGATTAGAAGATCATTCACACAAAGACTTCCTGGATCTCCTATCTGGGTCCCCATCTATGCACCTAGCTGGGTAGAGAGCAGCAAATTTGGATTACTGGTCTTGCTGAAGGACAATATACGCAGTGGGCATGCAAACACATGCTTTTTAAACTCAGAATATCATGATTGGAAAGCGTGCGCTGTACCAGTAGTGCCACACCATGTTCACATATCAACATGTACACTTAAAATAAAAACTCAAAAATCAGTCAGGGACTAAGCAACTAGTAACATGGCACTTATGAGAGACTAATTAGGATTTATGTCAGGAACAAATGTATACATCTTTGTGAAACATGCCCCTTTGCATCTATATCACTGCTCTCTACCAGACTTCAAGGAACAAGGAAAGAATTCATTTTTATATTTAGGGGTAAATGTTGTTGTTCCGTAATTGGGCCTCTGGGCCCTGCATGGTAGCAGGACTGGTACCTCAATGATGTGCCTTCAGGAATCTTTCTCCAAGAGAATGAGAAAGGAACAAAACAAATTTTGTAGACTGGGGTTTAATTTGAACCAGATGTGCCCAGATGAAATTGTAACGCTGTTATAATCATAAATCAGTCTCTTGATATAAATATATTATAATTTTATCCATGTTTTATAATTATTAACATTATCATTATTATTATTTTATTATTATTTATTATAATGATTATAAATTATAAATTATTATTATTATTATTGTAACGAGCTTGTTTCCCAGGGGTCCCTTCTTCCATTTCCAGAGCGGCCTTTTATGGTTCAATGAGGCCCCAAAACACAGCATCACTCATTCACGCTACTCTAATAATAACGAAACATGTATCTAGAGATTTATCAGGTGTACTTGCCTTTATTTCTTCAAACTACACACGGTCATTCATGCCGTCTTCCCTTTCCGTCCTTCCTTCCTCCCCCCAAAACCCACTTCCTACTTGCCTTACGTCCAAATCGCAACTCCCCCCTCCAATCTATCCAACTCTGCCTCCCTCCAACCTCTACAGCCAATCCACTGTGTTACATTATTATTATTATTATTATTATTATTATTATTATATTATTATTATTATTATTATTATCATTATTATTATCATCATTATTATTATTATCATTATTATTATTATCATTAGGGCAAGTCCAAGGTAATTGGTCCCAAGGGGGTGAATTTTCATCTTCACCCAATCAAGTGACACTTGATGTCATTTTAAAGCTAAGATATTGAATTTTAATAATTTGAAAACAAAAATTTAAAGCGTATCTCCAATAAGTAGTAATAATCAAATACATTTGCATAATATGTAAATCAGCATAACGCGTGGGACATCTGAATTAAAGACAAATCTAATCATATTTAAAATACTTGTAATAATTCTTTATATATTACTGGCTTGACCTGAAGTCATTACAAGAAGGTAGTTGGATTATGATTTTCAGCTTGTTATCTCAATTAATATGCAAATTAGATGCGTTCCAAAATTAGCATGTCCCACGCGTTACATTTTTACATCCTATTGTTTTGATTTCTCCATAATGAAGAGGTTTATTTTTCTGAAACTCTACACAGTTCTAATTTACCTTGGGGGACATCCATAACATAGCAACAAAAGTTAATGACATTTACCTTATTAGCATAATTCTACAATTAGATTTTGTCACGCGTGGGACATTTTGTAACGCGTGGGACAATCTGTACAGTAAAGCAATGGGTTTTTAAAAATCTTGTTTTGGCCAATTGGCAAATACACGATGATTTTGCAACGCACAAAGATATTGGCCCGCAACTTTACAAGTATTTTCTCTGAAGTCTTGCGCAACTTTTAAGACCAAATTTATGACGAACAACTATACCCTCACAAAGTCACATGACTTTTTCGAAGTGGAAGTCATTACAGAAATTGCATGATTTTGTGATTTATGTACAAATCCTATGGAAACTAGTGTTTTTTCGTCAATTTATAAAAACTCAATTATTTCTCATTTTAATCACTGCAAATAAATAGTTTTTGGCCAATAACTGTTTGACAATGGTGAATAATTGATTTCATTAAAAAAAAAGATGTAAAAATGGAAGTTGAAAAACAAAGAAATACATAAGAATTTCCCAAAACAAAGAAATACATAAGGAAAAAATTAGGTTTTGCAACTTTTTTTAATAAATATTGTTAAGAAATAACATAAAGAACACTTATGGAAAAAATGAGTATTTTCCAAGCTCAAATACTTGAAATATCTATAATAAGGGCACATTTGGTGGCGGGCCTATGTAAAACGCATGGCAGAAAAATGTCCCACGCGTTGCATGTCCCACGCGTGACAATGCAATTTCTTTTCAAATCGACCCTGTGTGAAACTCTTAAGTTTTGAGATGATGAAATTCCATATATTGGTAGAGCACAAGATGCACATTAAGACCATACCAAATCTGTTTTGAAATTGTATATATATAAATTCAGAGGAATTCACATTCAAAGTCAAAGTTTAAAAATACCAACTTTCTCTGGTCCCACACGTGACGCTAGCATAAAGTCGCATAAATTATTTATGCATGGAGGATTTCAAATATTTTTTTTGGCATTTGATAAAATTTGCTCCAAAGTATCTAAAATGTAAAACAAATTGGTGTTTCAATATTTCTTATAAGAGTAAGCACTCTTTTTCGCTCTGATGTCCCACGCGTTATGCCTACAAAATAGCTTGGACTTGCCCATTATCATTATTATCATTATTATTATTTTCAATTTTTATTGTTATTATTTCCATTATTATTATTATTGTTATTGTTATTGTTATTATATATACAGAGTCGCAAGGGGTGACCAGCACAAAGACTGAGGACGAGGAAAGTGTGGAGGTTCAAATTTCTCTTCAACAGGTCAGTTATGTTTCTGTTTTAGAAAGTAAACCTCCAGATGTTTATTACTATTTTGGTGGAATATAATTCTTAAAATCTAAGCAAATAGATTACATAATTGTTTTATAATCGTTTTCCAGTGCTCAAAATGAGGATGGGGCATGCCCCTGTGCATATAGGTACTTGTTAACATATTGTCGGAAGGGGGAAGGTAGACGCCCCCCCCCCCCCCCCATCCCTATTTCTCATGACGGGTTACCTTTTCAAAATAACTGATATGCTACAGGAATTATGTACCTGCCAGTGACGTACATCAAGCAAACATGGCAGCATTTGGCTTCCGTTTAATCCCAACATGATGGAATTAAGGATGTCCAGTTTAGTGTATGTCTTATACAAAATTTGAATTAATTAAATTCCTACAAATTTACAATTCATTAATTTATGTAGTAACTGTCATTTGCCCTGTCAAAGATCCTGCTAGGATTGAAAGCTAGGCTGTATGCGACTCTCATTTTACCAAATTGGCGATATTCAGTAGATTTTCAGCAGAATTTTCACAATACAATTCATTCAACATTCATCAAATCAATAGATCTGAAACTGACTTTATGGCACTCATAGGGTTATTATATCATGTTTATGTTGTACTTCTACTACTAGTACTACAAATAATTTATTAATATTATTATTTTTTTTAATTTATTATTTTTAAATAAATTAGTATTAATATGATTGTTATCATTATCATCATTATTACCATAATTATTTATTATCCACTGTTATTATTATTTCATCTAGGTGACTGAAGATGATGGTCACCATGGGAACGGGGTGGATGTGAGGGGTCTGGAGCTGTCTCTACAGGAGAAGCTAGAGCAACTGTCACACTGTGAAGCCATGCAGTGTAATTGCTTTGAACCAGCATGTGTGGAGGTTAGTACATAAGATAAAACCTATGGTGACCTAGCTCTTAATAAGGGAGACTTTTCTCAGATACTCATATATTTTTTATTTTCAAAACGTAAACAAAAAATAAGAAGGCTCCCTATATGAGGGAAGACGCTGGCACTAGCTGTCACACTGCAGAGCCATGCGGTACCGTACGTGTCATGATTGCTTTGACCCAACATGTTTGGAGGCTAGTATGTTAAACTAGACATATTGACCACCCGAGGGAAACAAGAAAAGTGACCACTGTAGACAGAGGACCTCTGTAGACACCATAGCATTGTTTGGCCCAATGTGTTTGGAGGTTAGTATGTATCTTTAGGCAAAAACAGAGGTCACCTTTAGTGCGGTTGACGAGTCACAGGTACCTGGGTCCCGACGAAAAATGTCGAGTCCCGGGCGCAAAAATCGATACTCGATATCCCGAAAAAAAAGCAAAAGTCCCTGTTTTGAACGCCCGAGTTATCTGCTCACTCTCATTTTCTTTTCTTTCCTTTTTCCCCCTTTGAACGCCCGAGTTATCTGCCCACTCCCATTTTCTTTTCTGTCCTTTTTGTGTTCATGCACTCAGCGGCATGACATGCCGATAGCGAAATCAACAAATGGGTAAATTTTGGGTACCCATGACTCGCCCGAAAAATTATTGCGAGTCCCGGGAGGGAAATACTCCCGAAATCGACACCTAGTCACCTTTAGTACATGTGGATGAGTGACCTGTATCTAGGCTGTTTGTTTTTGAGCCATAATCTTTTCAGATTATATAACTATATTTCACAACTTTGGGGAAAAAATGCAGTTTAATTACGCTGTGATTGTCTACTATTCCAGGGAGAAATATATCTTACCAAACAAAACTGCTTATTAAGCAGTCGCTAAACCTTTGAAGACATCAGACTGCTTATCCCAATATTATAGAAGCAGTCATGGCCTTTGAAGACCTTCTTGTAAGCAGTCCTGAATTGCGACTGCTTAAATAGGTAGTCATAGAAAGAAGGCCTTCATGCTTTAAGCAGTCGAAGAGTTGGTCTTAGTAGTCAAACATTTGAAGGCCTAATTTCACGAGGGCTTATGGCAGTTTTAAATTTTTGGGGAAAATACTGCCCATCATGCACCTGTTATAAATGAAAGCTTCATGGAAGCATGCATGAGTCTACTAAGCTATTTTTCTGGTGGAATTTGTAAGTTTTAGGTAAGATAAACTGCATTTTCTTCATTCCTACATGCATGCATTACTAACCATCCTATTTAACATTATTAGGCCAAAATTTATCATTAATCACTAATAAACTGACCTGAATCATATAGTCATGGCAGCGCTTGCTATATCTTGATCTTGACAAAATAACACTACAGTCCCACTCGAAGAGTTTTGTGTGGGCTTATCATTTTCAATATGTTTGTGAATATACAGATTATTTATGCATTCATGTTTTGTAACTTCTAATTGAGTCAATCTGGCCAAATAATTTCCGAAATAGCTCAATTTTTGAATAAACATTCAATCATGCTGCATTACATGGAAATTTAGCCCGATTATCATACTTATAGCTGATAAGAATTTAGTCTATATAGCTTACAAGAATAACTTTACATTTTACTTTTCGAAGGCTTATAGCAAGGAGCAGTTGAAGGCTAAATTAGAGCTTCAGATTAAGCAGTCGAATGCTAAAAATGAAGTCAGTCGACACCTCATTTGCATATTAACTTGTCTGTATGAAGCTTATAAGCCTTTGAAGGCTTCCGTAGGAAGGCTTACAGACTGCTCACTGCAGCCTTACGGACTGCTTAGGAAGGCTTACAAGCAGGCTTTGGAACGCGCATTGACTACATAATGTGATCATTGAAGACACGTATGATAATTGAAGACCTGTGACTACTTATGGGAATGCTTAGGCTTAGCGAAGGCCTTCTGTTTGGTACTTAGGATATGTTACAATTCTCTCATCTTTGAACAGTTTCACATCTTTTTGAACAAATCAAATACAGTTTAACCATGATTGCATCCGTTGTTACATGTCCATTCCAGGCTGGAACATCGATACGAAAGTTGGAGAGTTACTGCCAGCAAGGAACAAAGCCGTGCTATGAAGCAAAGGAGCTTGAGCGTGGGGCCGAGACAGTTGCCCAGGCACTCTGGGAACACAGCAGGGCATGCAGCGCCCACAGATGTGTAGTGCCCTTCTGTGCTTTCTTCAATCACTTGTGAGTCAAATTAAGGATGTTGTATGATGTTCATAAATTGGGGTAGAGGAGGTGGGAGGGGGGGGGGGGGGGGGGCAGGTAAGGGGGAGGTGGCATGCACATTTTGAGGTGAGTTTCATGGTGAGTGCTAGAGGCCAGGACAGTACTGTTGCCCAGGCCCTCTCGGTGCACAGCAAGGCATGAACTGCCGACACATGAGACGTGCCCTAAGCTGCTGCGCTTTATTATGCAGACATAGAAATGGGACATCCGCAATGTAGTTCTAGCTGTCTCAATAAGGAATCAGGACTATCATCGTGACAACAGATTATTCAAATTTGACCTCCACCCTTATATACTGTACGTTGTCCATAGATCTATATGAGCAAGAATTTAGAGATTGGGAATGTGACAATTGCTTTGCTCACCTCATAGCCAAGGCTTGGAATAAGATGCGGAACATCATATGAATCCAAGAGAGATGACCTTTTAAAGGGAGAGATCCACTTTTGCAAGCCAAAATTAAAAAGTTGCGAGGTTATTGTCTTATATGAAAGGAAATGTCATTTAATAGCATGCCTGAAAAAATTAGGGCTTGAAATCTCTTTTTCGTGGAGTTATAGACCTAAAACTGAATAAGGTTCAAGGTTCAAGGTTCATTTTATTTCTTTCTTTCACAACATTTTTAGCTCACCTGAGCCAAAGGCTCAAGTGAGCTATTGTGATCGCTTTTTGTCCGTCGTCCGTCGTCCGTCGTCCGTCGTGCGTCGTGCGTCGTCCGTCGTCCGTAAACTTTTTACATTTTCATCTTCTTCTCCAGAACCAATGATCGGATTCCAACCAAACTTGGCAGGAATCATATTTAGGGGTAGAGGAACCAAAGTTGCTAAAATGGTGGGCGTGGCCCCCAGGGGGGCCCTGGGGGAGGGCACCAAATGTAAAAAATATGTAAATTTTAAACATCTTCTTCTCAAGATCCAGAAGTATGACAGACCTGATATTTCATATTTAGATGCCTCTATTGATGAAGAATGAAAGTTGTTCACAAGATTTTTGTGGGTGGTCCCATAAGGGCCCTGTGGGCGTAACAGTTTTTTTGGGGGCCCTACCATAGGAAATATACATTTTCATCTTCTTCTCCAGAATCAATGATTAGATTCCAACCAAACAGGGCAGGAATCATCTTTAGGGGTAGAGGAACCAAAGTTGCTAAAATGGTGGGCGTGGCCCCCAGGGGGGCCCTGGAGGAGGGCACCAAGTGTAAAAAATATGTAAATTTTAAACATCTTCTTCTCAAGATCCAGAAGTATGACAGACCTGATATTTCATATGTAGATGCCTCTATTGATGAAGAATGAAAGTTGTTCACAAGATTTTTGTGGGTGGCCCCACAAGGGCCCTGTGGGCGTAACAGTTTTTTTTGGGGCCCTACCATAGGAAATATACATTTTCATCTTCTTCTCCAGAACCAATGATTAGATTCCAACCAAACATGGCAGGAATCATCCTTAGGGGTAGAGGAATCGAAGTTGCTAAAATGGTGGGCGTGGCCCTCAGGGGGGCCCTGGGGGAGGGCACCAAGTGTAAAAAATATGTTAATTTTAAATATCTTCTTCTCAAGATCCAGAAGTATGACAGACCTGATATTTCATATTTAGATGCCTCTATT
The DNA here is from genome assembly GCA_037951105.1 of Echinarachnius parma. Classification (NCBI taxonomy): domain Eukaryota; kingdom Metazoa; phylum Echinodermata; class Echinoidea; order Clypeasteroida; family Echinarachniidae; genus Echinarachnius; species Echinarachnius parma. Next base: position 10,993 of record JBAMJV010011096.1, on the reverse strand, counting down.
GATGAAGAATGAAAGTTGTTCACAAGATTTTTGTGGGTGGCCCCCATAAGGGTCCTGTGGGCGTAACAGTTTTTTGGGGGGGTCCTACCATAGGAAATATACATTTTCATCTTCCTTCTCCAGAATCAATGATTAGATTCCAACCAAACATGGCAGGAATCATCTTTAGGGGTAGAGGAACCAAAGTTGCTAAAATGGTGGGCGTGGCCCCCAGGGGGGCCCTGGAGGAGGGCACCAAGTGTAAAAAATATGTAAATTTTAAACATCTTCTTCTCAAGATCCAGAAGTATGACAGACCTGATATTTCATATGTAGATGCCTCTATTGATGAAGAATGAAAGTTGTTCACAAGATGTTTTTGGGTGGCCCCATAAGGGCCCTGTGGGGGTAACATTTTTTGGGGGGCCCTACCATAGGAAATATGCATTTTCATCTTCTTCTCAAGAACCAATGATTGGATTCCAACCAAACTTGACAGGAATCATCCTTAGGGGTAGAGGAACAAAATGTGCTATAATGGTGGGCGTAGCCCCCCAGGGGGCCCTGGGGGAGGGGACTGAGTGTAAAAAATATGTAAATTTTAAAAATTCTTCTTCTCAAGATCTAAAAGTATGACAGACCTGATATTTCACATTTAGATGCCTCTATTGATGAAGAATGAAAATTGTTCACAAGATTTTTGTGGGTGGCACCATAAGGGACCTGTGGGGTAACAATATTTTTGAGGCCCTACCATAGGAAATATGCATTTTCATCTTCTTCTCAAGAACCAATGATTGGATTCTAACCAAACTTGACATCCTTAGGGGTAGAGGAACAAAAGTTTGCTAAAATGATGGATGTGACTGCCAAGGGGGCCCTAGGGGAGGGCACCTAGTGTAAAATATGTACATTTTTAAACATCCTTCTTTTTCAAGATACAGAAGTATTAAAGACCTGATATTTGGTTATAGATGCCTCTTTTGAAAAAGAATGAAAGTTCATGACATTTCTTTCGATGGCCCCTGAGGGGTTCTGTGGGGTAATATGTTGGGAGGGGGGGGGGGGGGGACTTCCAAGAGAAATTAACATTTTTGTCTTTTTCTTCCAATTGAATAATTATATGTCAACCAAACTTTGTTGAAATCATTCTTAGTGGTAGGGGTTCCCAAGTTGTTTAAATGTTACTATTTGGCTTCTAGTGGAGTCTAATTGGAGGGCCCCCCAAGGATAAAAAATGTATAAAATTCAAAGATCTTTTTCTCCTTATACATACAATGTATATGCAGAGAGAAACATGCGCCAGATGTGAATTGATTGACCTCAGGTGAGCGTCGTGCCCCCCTGGGGCTCTTGTTACATATAATAATAGAACAAAAACAGCATAAGAAAAAACAATTTAAGTGCAATATTAAGTCGATATACAATCCAAATGAAAGAAAGTGGAGACCTTAGAGAAGCTGGGCTTGTAAGAGCAAGGTCCCCATATAACATAATACCATCAATGTTTCACTTTTTAAAATGTTTCAAAGTTATCAAAACTACAAATTGATTAAATATGGGGGGAAATATTTACAAAAGGGATAGCTTGAAATTTGAAAAGGCAGAGGATGAAAATATATACAAAAGGATGGAGAGGAAAATAGCAAACTGGAACGAGAAAAGACAACAAACGGAGAAAAACAGAGAAAGAAGAAAGTTATATGTTTATAGGGGGAAATGGTATTTGGTGTTAAGAAAAAGAAAAATAGAAGAGAGGAGGGGGGGGGGGGGGGGGGGGGGGGGGGTGGGGGGGGGGGGGGGGGGGGGGGGGGGGGGGTAGGGGGGGGGGGGGGGGGGGGTGGGGGGGGGGGGGGAGGAGGGGGGGTGGGAGAGAGCATTTCTGGTGATATAATTTTAACGTTAATTCTCGACATAGTTACTCAATAAATGTAATTTCAATTTGTGTTTAAAAACAAAGACACTGACAGATCTAGTTTCATCGATAGGAAGTGAGTTCCAAAACTTGGGACCAGTACAAGCCAGCGTCTTCAGAGCAAAAGCAGTTCTTACACGTGGAATATGAAGTGCAGTTGCCTGCCTTGTATTATAGCTATGAATTTGATTGTTCTTTCGAAATATTTGTACTAACGCATTTGGGAGAGTACCATTTTCAAAACCATACATAATTGCACCTAACTGTATAAAGTTAATGTCTTCAACCTTCAATAACTTATTACTATAGAACAAAACATTAGTATGAGCACGATAACTCGCATTAAAAACAACTCTAACCACCCTTTTTTGGGCAACAAAAATCTTATCTAATTGTGTTTTCAATGACTTCCCCCATGCCAGCACTCCATAATTGAGATAAGGCAAAATTAAAGTAGAATACAAAATAAGCAAGATTTCTTGTGGGACAAAAGAACTTAATTTATAAATCACACCAGTATTTCTAGACACAACTTTACAAATATTAGTACAATGAGATGCCCAAGACAGCTTCTCATCAATATGTAGCCCAAGAAACTTGGTGGAAGTTACTCTCACAACATTAACATCATCAAAAAGTACATTTCCAGGTACATCCTTTAGGGAGTTACTAAAAAACATATAGTTTGTCTTTTGAAGGTTCAAGGACAACTTATTTGCATGAATCCTGAATAAACTGAGGGACGTCGGTTAATTAGGTACATACGTATTTTCGGCCGGTGAGTAAGTTCGTACATAGATTTCACGGAGTGCCAGATCGGTATGCATGACCCCTACGTGACCCGCGCTAGCTACGTGACCCGCGCATAAGTACTAATGTGTGAGTGTTTACCAAGCAAAATACCCAAACATCGCTTAAACTGACTACATTCTTTCTTTTTTGAGATCTTTTTCCGTGACATACGTTAACAAATGTCGGCTTCACAATACCTTTACGAGAATTAGTACTATATTGTTGTAATATTATGCTAAATCAGTTGAACTCCTTTATTGACCGATATATAGTTTAAATGGAGGGACGCATTCGTTTTTCATTCGTAGAATCCAAATTAGAGGGCTGTTCGCTCTGATTTTTTTTTTGCGTGTTACATTGATCCCCATCCGTCAACTAAAAGCTGTTCAGACGTTTTGTAAAAGTGGACCTGTCCCTTTAAATAAATATATCTTTCTACCTCAATATAGATCTTTTTGGTGATAGCATCAGCTCATTTTTAAATCCTTGATATCTTTTTCTTTTGTTGCTTATAAAGGTACATGTATGAACAAGATACAGAGCTGGATTTTGACCATTGCTTCGGCCGCATGATGGCCAGAGCTCAGGTCGAGGTGCTGAGGAACATGTGTGAACTCGAGGAGTTTCAGAGGACACCAGTGAATGGAGATGAAGTTTGGGTGAGCGAATAGAATACATAGTTCCTTAGAATTGTGTGCCTGGCTGGACTGCTCCCCAGGGAGTAGAAAACATGCACTTTGTGTGCTGGATTTGATTGCAGTATGCATATCTGATTACCGGGGTAACAATATTATTGTAAAGCGCTTTTTAGAGATGATAATCATATTAGGCGCTATAATTATATAAATCAAGAATATTATTATCAATTAAATATGCATTTATTACTTTTGCAATTAGCATCTGTTCATCGCATTGTACAATTTGTAAATGAACAAATATAGTGACGGTTTTGGGAGCTAATTTTCATAACTTGATATTGAGGAGAGACAGCTAGGTGTTAATAACAGCAGGAGCCCACTTGTTGATGTTAAAGGAACTACAGCGTCTAGATGGCCTAATTTTCACAATTAGGCTCTCTAAATGTAATTTATCCTCAAGAAAAAGAATTTGGCAGTCATTTCTCATGAAATCAATCAATTTTGAGATAATTAGTAAATATATAATTGTCCTGGGAACGCCCCTTTTAAATTGCCAAAATGTGACGTCATCTAAAGAACGGACTAATGAACTAAATTCTGTAGATGACGTAAGCCAATGAATTGTCAATCACATGTCAATCACGCTGCCGATTCTGGACCCTAAATGTGGGTGGGGCGTAAACTGACTGCTAAGTGAGATTTGGAATCAGAAAATTAGTCTAAAATCACTACTGTGTTTATTTTCATGGAGTTTGTTTCGGCAGACCTATTTTACAAGTCATCAACTATGGAATAAGTGCCAAAGTACTTTGTATTCTTTAGTTCCTTTAAATATATACTTGAGTGTTGTTTTTTTCTGAAAATGTAGTATTGAGTTTTTCGCTTGGTTTTAAATCCATGTGAGCGTGCAATTTGTGCGCTAGCTTTAATCTCTTTCACACAGTATCAAAAATTCATTCTTGGACCTTGGTCTCTTTAAACCACTTTGCTTTCCCCCAGGCCCCTGACGATGAAGCCAGGGAGTATCTCATGGCTGGCCAACCTGGCAGTGGACTAACTCCAGATGGCGCCCTCTCGAAGTTCGGTCATTTTGGTCTCATCTCGTGCACAATGGAGCGACCGGGCTTAAAACCGACTAGTGTTGTTATAAAAAAGGTAGGTTAGATATTTTTAAAAAATGTATGGTGATCAATATCTGAAACCAGTATTTGTGCAATTTAGTTGTATAGCTATGGCACATGCCCCCCCAATAAATTGTCAAAAAACATAAAAATAAAAAAATGAAAATAATAATGAAAATCAATGAGTTTCCCCCCTCCCATTCAGTTGGACCACGATACGTGATTGTTTGGTTACATTAAAAAAAATATATAATATCTTTATTTTTGTTTTGAAAGGTGAAATACGGTATATTGCCTTTATTGACAACATCTTAATTCCACTCAGCAGCCCATTCCAGTACTTGTTCATATCTTGCACTCACTGATCTTGTTTTCTTTTGTCTCTTGTATATTGCTAAACTAGAATGTAGCTGAATATTGGAAATTTATTTTTGCAACATCTTTTAAGATCTTCAGCATTTGTTTTTTTTCTTTCTTTCTTTACTAGGTTTCCTACTGTCCAGAACTGGGCACTGTCCTTCGGAAATCATCCTCATCATCACCCAATCCCGTTCTGTCTGATCTAGTCTCTACCTGTCTCTGGTATCGTCAGATCAGAGGCGACAAGCTTCTCATCTGTTCATCATACCTCGACATAGGTAACAGTTAAAGTTAACTATAATTTATTAGATGATTGAACATTTGTATTTGACATGTCATGCGTTTGAATAGATTTCTGACACCAAAAATGGTATTTCCTCATTTTATTATATTAATCTGTTCAAGACTATTTGATTTGGTTATAACAGGCATCTTCCTTAAAGGTGAATGACAGTAGTGGGAAACGCCCCACCCCCTAAAAATGAAATGTACATTACCAACCATATGAAAGAATATAATTTTACTAATATGGGATTATACAAATTTGGCCAAGAAACCGCATACTAAATTATATATTTGGAAAATTATAAATTGATCTGCTGCGGATTGATATCGCAAACGCGGAATCGCGCATATGCTAGGTGCAAAATGACCGCGTGCGTGTTCGCTATACGGCTTGTCCCCAGCTTGTCGATATCTCCAGCCCAGCGCTAGCGGCGTGGACAGGTGCGAACGGGCGGTGGATTTATACATTTCACGGGCGGGTATAGGATTTCTTCCGATATTTCTGTATTTAACGATGCTTAGGTTCGGATTTTACCACACAAGCCCTATATTTAAATACTTATTCAACAATACTGATCAATATAGATGTTTTCGGCTACTTTCCCAAAACTGTTATTCATCTTTAAAGAAACACAATTGAGCAGGCTTGATGAATTGATGGCATGCTTTAGATCCAAGATCATTGTATCCAATGGATATATTTAAGTGATCCATTAAAATTCAACCCAAATCACTTGGAGGTTTCACACTTCTCTTGTGCTTTGTTGTTTGGCATATGGTAACATAAGAATGAAATGGGTTTTGAATTTTCTAATGTCTTCCTAACTATGGAGATATTTAAGATTGAATTTTAAAGCATCTGTAGAGTATCCGAATTCAGAGACTAAACCCTCAGTGGTGTCTGAATTTGGATCAGTCATTTTCTTTGAAAATCTCACATATTATTCTCAAGAATCTTTCAATGGTATTAGTATATGATTGAAGTCTCAAATAACACTTTTGGTGAAAAATATAAAGTTAATGGATCACTTTATTAGCTGCATTATGAATTCCCCAAAATATGTCAACAACCAGTCCTGGTTTAACATTTGTTTAAAGTAGCTGAGCGAAGAAATATCACAAAGTATCACAAAATAGACAAATTATACATGTACGGGAAGCTTATACCAACCAGAACACAACTCATCTGCTCTTAAGTCTTGAAATGTCAATGAAACGTGATAAGAAGCGTGTTTCCAAGACCCTTCTCAGAACTCCTATATTATGGCTTGAAACAGGAATTACCCGAGTACGGATTAATGACGTCACACGTGTGAGTCTCCCGCCTAGAGCGTAGAGCGAGACATATACAACTGTGTATTGAAACCCTCACAAGTAGTGCGAGACGTATACAACTGTGTATTGAAACCCTCACAAGAAGTTCCGCAATTCAAGTTTGAGCGTTTATATCTCTCATGTTACTTTATTACCGTTCATGAGTTTGATATGATTAGAAGGCTGGTATTCCTCACTTTAAACTGATATGATATTTGCCATGAATATGTTATCATGGAATGCGCATGACACCCGAATATGGGGCAAAGTCAAAAGTAAAATGTTGCAAAATGCATTGATAAAACAACAGTGTACCCTCCTTTTGTTGTGAGAACGGTGTTATATGAATGATGTTCAGTCGGTCATGCGTGAATGTCAATGGCGTTTTATCATTTTTGTTGAGGATGAAATATACCTTTATTATTTTGAGGTGGTGCAATAACGATTGTGTATGTTGTTAGGAAGATGTAGTGTGTTTTATTGACTGATTGAGAAATTATCATTATGTTTGACCATATTAATGTTTTTTGCAAGATTTCACTTTTGACTTTGTAATGCACATTCCATGATAAGAAATGTCATATTAGTGTGAAGGGGAGAATACAAGCTTTCCAATGGTAACACATTTATGAACGGTAATAAAGTAATGAGGGAGATATGACCGCTCAAACTTGAATTGCGGAACTTTTTGTGAGGGTTTATAATCCAGACTTCACATGACACGAACTTACGCCAGCTGATGATGAAAGTGGAATACAAATCTCTCGAAAACAGCTAATTACATTTTATTATTGCCTATAAAGAATATTCTATTATATGATATTGAATCATGCAAATAGATTTGTCTACCCTTCTATGTCGTGTAATTTCCCCGAGATGCTTTCGTAAACATGTAAGCCTGGCAGCTAGCGCAGAGTGATTGTTGGTGACTATAGTTCAGGTTATATAGACATGACGGTGAATCTTGAGCATACCTTTGCATATTATGATGTCATGCAGTTCAAATAATGGTGCATATGTAATTAATATTCGCAATTAAATAGTACTAGTAGTACTGGAAGTCTTATTAGTGACTTTACTGAAGAATGAATTCATAGTATTTTCCGTTTTGTCCTCTTCATTCTATCCCTCCTACATCCCCATCATCATCATCATCAAAATCATCATCATCATCATCATCATCATCACTATCACTATACCAATGACATTATATTTTGTGGAGCTATTTACATCAACTTTGATGTCTACATTTAGTAGCAGTTCCTCCTGAAGATCAGGCATTGTGATGAGAATACTGCGTTCGGGTGGTATATACACATACACATACAGTACACAAAGCCCACGGGCTTGGGAGCGCTCTCATGCGTTCTTCACACATGTTACGTCATTAATCGTACCCCCACACAGCGGGCTGACCAAGGGCGAATAACGGGTCGAAATTTCATCACTTTAGATAGCAGATCAATCAATTCTTTGACAATTTTTGACAAATATATATGAATTATTAGGAAGAATGTAACATTTCCTTTGCGATGATGCCAAAATTATTTAGGTTACAAGCATTTTTAAACCTTCGCTCAGGTACTTTAATTTAATTTAAATTTTGTTTCATCAGGAATGTCTTTCTCGCAGCATAAAAGCTCTGGACAGTGAACATGAGAGAATGAACCTTTTCCGCCAGGATTGAAGTCTCAAATATCACTTTTGGGGGAAAATATAGAGTTAATGGATCATTTTAAGCTGCATTATGAATTCCCCAAAATATGTCAACGACCAGTCCTGGTTTATACATTTGTTTAATTTGATGTCTTTGTTTTCTTCAGGAATGACTTTCTCGCGGCATAAAAGCTCCAGTCCCCATTTTAGAATGAACCTTTTCCACCAGGCCGTGCAAGCCGCCGTCAGCTTACATGAACATGGCATTATCTACCTCAACTGGAAATGTGAGTAATTATGTCTAAAATTGAAATGATTTCATGAAAATCAACAACTCAAAAAAGTAATCAGTGCTCATTAATGATAATGATACATTAATTTGTTAATTTTGAATGATAATCTCTAGATTTGGGTTACTTCTTACATTACCTTAAAAATGTTGATTTTGTCTCCCCCTTTTTATGCCTCCGTAACGAAGTTGCCGGAGGCATTATGTTTTCGGGTTGTCCGTCCGTCCGTCCGTATACGTACGTACGTCCCGTTCTCGTATCCTAAATTTGCAAATTTCTCCATTTTTGCAAATTTTCTCCAGCGATCCTCTGAACACTGAGACATTCTCGCCCCATGGCCTCCCATAGACAGAAGAACCGCATGACTGCTCTCCCTTTGATAAAGAAGACAATGTTGCATAATCGAGTACCCCGTTACGGTATGGTTCACATTGTCTTCCTTATCAAAGTGAAAGCAGTCATGGGGTTCTTCTGTCTATGGGAGGCCGTGGGGCAAGAATGCCTCGGTGTTCAGAGGATCGCTGGAGACAAAAAATTTGCAAATTTAGGATACGACATTGCCTCAGAAAAATGGCCCTAGGATCCAAACGCCTTACCCAAAATCAATGCTCATGGTATCATGTTGTTGGAAAAAGAATGTTCTACCCAATCAAACAAAAATGACATTTGGTCGATGGTGTTGATGAAATTAACGATCGTAGGTGTTGCATTCTTTCTGAGACACCCTGTATAAATCGCGCAATGACGGAGGCATCATTTTCGACTGCGCGCAGTCGAAGATCCATGTAGTTTTTTGCTGTACCTGGTTTTCAATCACATCGATTTATATTGCTTGTCAAAGTTTATGTTCGCTAAATTTCCTGGCATTTTTTTCTTATATTTGTGAAACTCCACAACTTAAAGTTGATTTGTTTTTTTTAAAAGGTTATAAAATGTCATTGTTTTATATATAATATGTGTTTTTTTTGCAGTGGATCACATTTTCTGGTCCCCCAGCCAGGGTTCTGTGAAGCTATGCAATCTGAGCTGTGCAGTGCAGATATCACCGGACGATTCACAGCCGCAAGCTCTGACCAGCGATGACTGTGACGAGGGCAGACTACCAGAACGTGTTAGGAAGAGTCTTGATCCAAGAATAGCACCACCTGAGGTTAGCGTTTATTTTGTCTGATATAAAACCCATCAACTATTTCATTGTCTGACAGATCTTGAAACAAAATGTGTCAGGCACACATATACATGTTTCAATTGGTAATTGATCCTGGTCTTAATTGTTGGCACGGTTGTGCAGCTCCAAAACGTCAACACGTTCCTAAATGTCAACATGCTCCCTAGCTGCCTGAAAATTACTTCGATTTGAGAGCGTGCGGCGCGCGCCTGTGTGCATTAATGGCCGCTCTCTGTGTATTGCTAGGGAGCATGTTGACGTTTTGGAGCTGGACACACGGTGCAAACCTTGGCAATTATCTTGTGCCCCCTGAAAGTGCCTGGATCCAAAAATAACACCAATGTTATTAAAAAAGAAACAGCATCCTGCAACTTGTACAGTTAAAGCCCAAAAATGTTTGCTACCTTTGTTATGTGTTTGAGGAATTGTTTGAATAATTGAAAATATTGAATGATTTTGTTTTTATTTTTATTTTAAATCTATGTTGAATTTTGTTTTTGTTTTTGGAGCCGGAAAGAGGTGCAAAATATATAGGATGAAGGCGACCAGAGTGCATCTCCGCTCATCCTAGAGCCTAGACCGACTTGTCAGTTGAGAAGCCTGCAATGATTTTTTTTTTGCAGTTTTGTTTATTATGGTCTGAAAGCGTTATTTATGCACCAACATACACATTTTTAAAAAGAGAAGAAAATAAATAGGAACAAATTTGAATTATATTTAGTTATTGGCGAAAATATTCAAAATAAATGAACCGCCAATAAATAACAAACAACAACAAGCTCTTATTTTCCATAGATCCATCAACTTTATCATTGCCACACACAATGATAAACTAGATTTTGTATAATTATGCTCTTACGAACCTGTACAAATTTTGTACAAAAAATAATTCTTCTATTTTTGCATTTACATGTACTTTTTTTCTTTTGCTAGGTGCTAGAAGGAGGACGAGTTTCCAGGCAGTCTGATACCTGGGGTCTGGGCTGCCTGCTCTATCAGTTGGAACACAATGGATGCCTCCCATACCCACAACTCAAGCATCACAGTGATGAGCGCATCATCCAAATGGTATGACATGCTATTGATGATGGATGATGATGATGATGATGATGATGATGATGATGATGATGATGATGATGATGATGATGATGATGATGATGATGATGATGATGATGATGATAATGATGATGCTATTGATGATGATGATGATGATGATGATGCTATTGATGATGATGATGATGGTGATGGTGATGGTGATGATGATGATGATGGGGATGGTGATGATGATGATGATGATGATGGGGATGGTGATGATGATGATGATGATGTTATTGATGATGGTGGTGATGATGATGATGATGGTGATGATGAAGATGATGATGATGGTGATGAAGATGATGCTATTGATGATGATGATGATGATGGTAATGATGATGATGATGGTGATGATGATGATGATGATTATGATGGTGATG
>JBAMJV010011095.1:0-15095 GCA_037951105.1 Echinarachnius parma | reverse complement strand
TGTTAGCAGGAGAACACCATCGATATACGATGTCATCGATGGGGATCAGTGGATCACATATCGTTTTTTTACTCCACATAGTCATCGGAGATCAGGTGACAGAATAAAAGCTCCCGGAAGTGATGTCTGAGTACAGATGTCAAGTAGTGGTGGTACCAATGAGTGATGGAGGTATGTCGTTGTGGTTTAAGAGGGGCGTAGCCCAAGTGGGCACCTAAGGGGGGGGGGGGGGGTTACTGCATGCCCATCTCCCCACCGATAGTGGGAAAATATGTCCCCACGTGCACCCCTTCGTTTCAAAGATGGATGAATAGATACATTATGAATAATGAATCATTATTTTGTTTAATGATTGATTATTCGAGTGAATAACATTGTATTAACTAACTAACTATAATCGAACGATTAGTTAGCCGATTAATTAATAAGATAAACAAAAAATATATATTTATGCAAAAAAAGTAAATGATTAATTGAAGCAATAAATTAATACACATAATTTCTGCCATCGTGACACAGACTAAACCCTTCATATGAATCCTATATACCCCCTCCCCCTCACTTTACCCCCCCCCCCCCCCCCACCCAAATGTCAGTTTGCCCTGTCTATGCCAATGTGGTCTGATACTAATGTAGTGTCATCAATCTTTGAATGGATTCAATAAAGCCACAACCAATTACACATACCTCCATTAATTCATCTTTATATTGCGTATGTATGCGGCATACAGCATACATAGTATGTAGTCATTGTGTCTGTCTTCATTTGTCAAGCGGAAGTTATTTTCATCCGATGATCGATTTAGAATTCCGCTCCTTCTTCAATTTCCTGTTCTTCGATATCTTTTATATTCGTTGTTTTGCTTGATGCAATACATCTTCTTCATCCCTACATTTGTTCGTTTACGTCACGTTTTCTTTCTCGAACTTTGTCTTCTTCTCCTACTATTCCTCCTTCTCCTCTTCCTCCTTCCCGTCCTCTTCCTCCTCCCCGTCCTCCTCCTCCTTCTCCTTTCCCCTTCCCCTCCTTCCCCTTCTCCTCCTTCTCCCCGTCCTCCTCCTCCTCCCCTCCTCCTTCTACTCCTCCTCCTCCTCCGTCTCCTCCTTCTCCTTCCCCTCCTTCCCCTTCTCCTCCTTCTCCCCGTCCTCCTCCTCCTCCCCTCCTCCTTCTACTCCTCCTCCTCCTCTGTCTCCTCCTTCTCCTTCCCCGTCTCCTCCTCCTCCTCCCGCCCACCTCCTCCACGCCCTCCTTCTCCCCGTCCTCCTCCTCCTCCCCGTCCTCCTCCTCCTTCTCCTTTCCCCTTCCCCTCCTTCCCCTTCTCCTCCTTCTCCCCGTCCTCCTCCTCCTCCCCTCCTCCTTCTACTCCTCCTCCTCCTCCTCCTCCGTCTCCTCCTTCTCCTTCCCCTCATTCCCCGTCTCCTCCTCCTCCTCCCCGCCCACCTCCTCCACGCCCTCCTCCTCCCCGTCCTCCTCTCCCTTCAATCGCCTCCACGTCCATCTCTTTATTTTTCTTTCTCTCGCTCTACTTGTTTTCCTTTGTTGTCCTTTCATTCACAATCCTCTTTTTCTTGTCCAAATTCTCCATCTGCTGATATTATTTCTTCTGCATCAACTAAACGAGTTGGTAAGCTGATTATAGATTGAAATCAATCCAGAATGTCCTTCCCCCATTGTATTCAAGTATTCAACATTATCGGTGCTATAATTCACGTATACCATTTAAACGAATATTGATTTTCTAGGTACCTTTTTTCTTCTTGACGTCATACGACTTACCACTGTTTTTTCGCTACTTGATATTATTTCGAATGAAATATTCAAAGGTGTGATTTTTTTTTTATTGTACACGTGTAACCGCACATGAACTGCAGTTATTTATATCACTAACAAACCTGATAAATACGGTATGCGTCATTACATGATATCATGTTTATGAATTAATTATTTTCAATACAACAAATTAATATTCCTGGTAACTTTATTGTAATGTATAAATATCTCGGATAGAAAGTTAAATCATATTGTTTCCCTGTGCATGAATGGCGATTCCACTTTATTTTAAATGTATCATATCATATCATATATACAATTATTTAATACTGAATGCAACCTAAAATGACATGCTATTATTGTATTGTTTGTCATGCACGTTAAAATAATAACACATGCACAGGCCAGTGCACGTCTCGAATTGTATGAATGGTTTCACTTAGATAATGCCTAGTCATGCTGTCTATAACATGATTTGGAAAAGGGAGTTATTATCAAACAAATATTATATAAATATAATATGAATATTTATTACTATTCTGTTTACTTTGCAATTGTCATACTTTGTTTATGAATTATGGAAAATAAAATAAAATCGAATCAAATCAAATCAAGCTAGAAGAAAGATGCAAATATTACTAAAAAGATGCAAATAATTATTACTAGAAAGATGCAGTTGTAATACTATTTGTAAAAAAGATCTAAATAGTACTAAATAGATTATTTCCCATTAATTTAAAAAAGGGGTGTTTTTCCACTTCGGAATTGACCAAATGTATAATAAGTATGATCTGTGTGAGTGAGGTATTGGTTCGGACATTCGTCTTCAAATACGAAGGTCGTGGAGTCGATTCCCAGGCGCGCTGTGTGCATGTGCGTGTATGTCCTTCTGCAATGTAAATTATGTAATTTTTGCTGTTCTCAACGCAGATGTATAACAACAACAAAAAACGGTACCGGGGGGGGGATGTTTCACAAAGAAATATTTAGTCATTATGACAAATTTGTCATAATGAACATTTGTGTGGTGGCATTATAGGACCATTTGCGCCAAGTTTCGGCTAAATTTGTTTAATTTGGCTTAATTTTTATTTGTAAAGAAAAAAAAAATTGGCCAAAATTTCCTTACAATGCCACCACAAAAATGTGTCACTATGACAAATTTGTCATAAAAACACCCTCCCGATAGGAAGTTATTCCTTGAAAGAAAAGAAAAGAAAATGCTTGATGGGCTTTATCGGGGCAGCTGAGCTAAGGCAACTAAAGCCAGGTGCATGGGTGTTATTAATAATGCATGCCTCAGAAAATGTTCAAGATGCCTTTATAGTACTATCGAACAGCTATCTGCAACTAATTCGGGCTTTCAAACTGCATATAGGATGAAGAATTATAAAGACGTTCACAACAATTTTTCTAGAACGGAATGGCGTAGAAAATTGAGAGGGGACACGGGGGGGGGGGGGGGCAATTACAGTGCCGTAGCGAAGGATGCTCTTGGACCCAAGCGCCTCTCCCACACCCCCCCCCCCCCCCCCCCAGGGTTTGGTTGCTTGTTAGCTGATAGTATGGGGAATTTCGTTCTTTTCATTTTTAGAGCACCCCCCCCCCCCCCCCCCCCCCCACACACACACCGTTCCTGTGTTTTGTTTTTACCCAAATAATCATTAACTTATTATGCTGGAAGGAAAATACATAAACCCTTCAAACGCGATTTTGCGCGGGATTCGCGGATTGTAGCTCTATTAATAACTCGCCTATTTATTTTTTGAAAGAAAATGTATTCTCCTCGAATGTTCTAACTCTATAGTAGGAACTATTTTGATTAAAGGGTACCACCACCCAAAAATAATATTTTATTATAGAAAGGTACCATCTTTAGTATTCCATTCCTTCAACAAGTTCACAAAAATATGTTTTCAGAAAAAAATATATAATTGGAAAACGCATCACCATTCTCAACCATGCGTTCATGCGGTCTGAATTGCGTATACTATATGCGTGCAGAGCCAGAGCGCACTGTGCAGAGCGAATGAATCATCCGGGAATCTATTGACGTACGCGTGAAATCATTGGCGCACTCGCAAATGCTTGGCCCGTATGGAACCAGGAAATAGCAGTGGTTCCGTAAGTGGTGGAAATTAATTGCTTTGTTTATGAATTACACAACCCTTTGCAAAATGTTGGGTATCTATTTGATATCACAAAACGGTACCAAAACATATAATAATGTGTTGTCCTTTGCCTGGTGGTCAAAAATATATGCGCTTTTTCTTACGAACGAATGAAACCATATAAAAAGAGAGAAAAGGTGGGCGAAGGTGCGATGTGTGTACTCTCAATTATTTTTTTTTTGTTTATATCAAACAATACATTTTATCGGAAAGAAAATAGAAACCATTCAAATGCTATTGCGCGAGATTCCATGGATTTAATGTTTAAATTCGATCGTGTAAGATGTTGTATTAGTCTGAATTCTCAATAATACAAATCTTCACGGAAGACTTGCATCACGGCATATTGATTGAAATCTATCAAATGAAGTCATATAAAATATTAAATTAAAAAGATAGATGAACGTTAGATCTATATTTCGTCTTTTTTCACCATCTCGATTGAGTTATTCTTTGCTGGTTTATACCGATATCTTTAAATCAGTACCCGTGGGTCTATTCCGATAAAGACGAATGACCGATTGTGAGATCACGTGACCTCATACTAGGTTTGCATTATCGCGATACCGAATTATTTTATTTATGTTATTTATATATTTCATTTCCGGGAAAAGAATAACAATGACAAAATTGTATGATGAGAAAAGAGGAAATCCCATCGATTAGTGCCCATCAGGAGGATTGCCAATAAGACTCAACGGTGGAATGGAGTCCTAACGGTCCTATACACACTGTGGATATTTAAAAAATATTTAACTCCCACGGTGTCGCAATGCACGTAAAATCCGTATAGAACATAAGAATTATAACGGTATGTGGTATGCTATACACCGTGTCCCAGAAAAAAACGAAACCGGGGTTTCATGGCAGAAATTTTATGTTATAATGAATAATTTCCTTCATGATATATATATGTCTGAAAAGCTATGTGTCTCTTCTTTTATTTGATATACAACATATGGCACATAATTCACGCATGACTGAATTAGAACGATAGAAAGTGGTGTTACCAAAATTCAAGTTTGGGTGAGGTTTTGGGGAGAGTTTTAAGAGTAGTAAACGTACTTATTTTGAAAAAGGACAGACACCGCATGAAAATTCATAATTTTATCTTTTATATGACACCTCATGATTAAAAAATAAATTATATATGCTAGAGAACGAATACAATGAAAACATGCTTGATTCCAGCCCAAATGAGTAACTTTCCTGATCTAGCCTGTTTCCTGATCCCCATGTTTGTGTAAATTCACTCATGCATCAAAGTCCATTGTCAGCTGCTAGTCAGGAAAGCTGAGCGACTTCTTACTCAACTTTGACTCATTCGGGCAGAAATCAGGCATGTTTTCATTGTACTCGTTCTCTGGCATAAATCATGTATTTGTTGAGCATGAGGTGTCATGTAAAAGATAAAAATATGAACTTTTATGTGGTGTTTGTCCTTTTTTTAAATAAGTACGTTTACAACTCTTAAAACTCACCCAAACTTCAAATTTATGCGTGCAAATTGAATATTGGTAACACCACTTTCCATTGTTCTAATTCAGTCATGCTTGAAGTATGTGCCATAAGTTGCACATCAAATGAAAGAAGAGACACAGAGCTTTCCAGGCATATATATATCATCAATTAAATTATTCATTATGACAGAAAATTTCTGCCATGAAACCCGGTTTCGTTTTTTCTGGGACACGGTGTATAGGGGTGCATTGTCATTTTGATCGTCTGTATCATCATCATCATCGTGACTCATGGGAGTCTGAAATACCAGACTATCAATCAACGTCAAGATCTCGCGCTCATCATCGAATGTCTTGAACGAGTTACAGATGTCATTATTGGCAAAAAACGGTTGGTGTATATTATAGTGGTAAATCAGAGCCGCAAACTTATGTATGTTTGACCATCTTGGTATTCGGTGGTTTTATTTAACATGGCGGCTATTATTAGTGCTTTATGTCATCAATCAGTTTCGATTAAGTTGGGACAGACAGCCATCACACAAGAGTTTTTTTGTATAGCTCAGTTAGTAGATTACTGGTCTAGCAATCCGGAGGTCTCGGGTTTGATTCCCGGTGCAGCCCATTTGCTTTGCTCATTTTCTTTCAATTGAGAACTATTTCTTCAATGCGAAAAGATGTGACAACATGCGCCATGTTCAAGCATTGATTGGGTTGAGAAACTGATATACAATGTAAATATTATACTCTATGATTCATATATAAAACACATAATTATTTGGTGATGAAAGTGAGTCTCTGCATCAGCCATTATCTATACCATATCCATAAAATATCCTTCCTTTTGACCATTCAATAGGTACGTCTTTTTTTTAAATGAGGAATGATAAAACAATGAGCAAAAATCAGTGGAAAAAATCGGGTATGTGATATTATGGCCGCCTCGGACACACAGTTGAAAGGGAAATATTCAATCCATATATTATTAAGATCAGTGGGCCGAGTTGACCAGAAAACAATGCGGTACATCATTTTTCACGAATAAATGACTTGTAAGCAAACGTTAGAACAATATCAGCGTGTGTGGTACAAGATGGCCGCCCGACCACGGAGTTGAAAGGGAAATTGTCCATCCATATGATATTAAGATCAGTGGAGCGAGTTGGCCAGAATAAAATGTGTATACGAAGCTTGAGAGGCTGCCGAACATTAGATATTTTAATGATGTAATCAATCTCCTGATAATGAGTGTGATGTCATGATGGTATTCCTCGAGTCACTATCGTTAATATGGTATAGTGGTGTTGCCGTGGTCAACCGGGGAAGGGGGGGGGGGCAACAAAATGTGGGGTCAAAGAGGACTGCAATATCTTACAAATTGGGGAGGGGGTGATGGGTGGTGGCATCATGTGTTAAAAATAAAATCGGTGTTTTATGTGTAAATTATAAGATTGGCCTATAAAATGTTATCTTATGAGATGCTGATAAGTGAGAGGGGGGTGTAGTAAGGTTAGTCTGAACTTAAACTTGGGAGACAACTGCCCCCCTCCTTTAATATTTATATCATTGTCCTATATATTTTATTGTATAATGTTATAATTGTGCCCCCTTTGGTACGGTACTGCATGCTGCTACTCGTTGTCGTAGCGTGGTCGGACTGATTAGGGACCTGTGCACCTAATGTATTTCTTTATTTTTGCAGGGAATTTTGTGTTTGTATTGCTTTTGTCAGAGTATTGGATGGTACGTGCCTCCCCCCCCCCCCCCCTCCACCCGCCCCCCTCCCCCTCCCGTAGCTACGCCAATGCTGCATGCTATACTGAACAAACGATATGATCGTGTATGATGTCATCATCTATTCTTAGAGATTTACTACAGTGGGTAATTGGAGATGTCTAATAATAAGTGATTGGTGTCTTGGTTGAATATTAAGATGTTAATGAGAGTTTAAAGGGCATATGTTATGTTTGTTTTTTGTTTTCGTCATTCGCGGACATCTTTTTTAATTACGTTTAATGTGAATTAAACACATGATTGTATTTTGTTTTCAAGTGTGTGTATATCATTAAGTTAATAATTTCACCCAATCTTTGAATAACGTATTGATTGAAAGTATTTAAAGGGACTTACTCACATTGTCCAAATCCTCAAAATCCGATTGGAATTCTAGCGGTTCCCTCGCGTTTTTTTTTCAAATTTCCCTTTCGTTAAAAAGATATGTACGATTGAAGTGTTCAGATGTTGAATAATCCACTGGATCGTCAAAACCGTGTACAAAGTGAGTGCAATGAGTTAGTGAGTATCACTTTGCTTTTTTGCTCATTACTCGGCCATATAACGTCCATTTAACTTGAAATGTTCACACAACACCCAGTGGACATATCAGATAACAACAATATACATTGTATCAACAACTCATCACTTTTTGCACATGTCAACAAAGTTACTAGATCCCTTTAAAACACACCCAAAGTAATCTTGTGACGTATTTCGTTTTCTTGAACGTGGCCAACTCCGTACTATAAAATGAATCAATTGATATGAAATAGAAAACAGCAGGCTAAAACACATCGATGGATAAGGCGATGACGATTCAGAAATGTTTTGTCACACCATGTAATCGATTTTATTTTTGTTAATAACTGAATGGGCATCAAATATTCACTGGATTTATTTTGGGAGTTTGTTTTAATTATAGATGGTGCGGAAGATCTTTCACTCACATCGACCGATGCATGTATTACAAAAATTTGAAAAAAATCTAAAAATATATAGGTATTTCAATGAATAAAGACAAAGAAACAAAGAAATAAAGACAAAGAAACAAAAAAGACGCAAGTCTACTGACAACAAGGCAGTGGACGATTTTAATTAAGGTATGCCAGTCAAAAGTATGTGGGCTTTTTCTTCCGCACGAATGAAACCATATAAAAGAGGAATAAAAAAGGGGGGTGAAGGTGTGATTTGCGTACTCTCAATTATTCATTTTTTCAAATATCAAACAATACAATTTCATTGGAAATGCATTACTAATTTGCCGAAAAGAAAATAGAAACCATTCAAATGCCATTTTGTTCTAGATTCCACGGATGAAACGTTTAAATTCGCTTGTATACAAAAAAATATGTAGGCTTTTTATTACGCACGAATGAAACCATATACAAGAGGAATAAAAAGGTGGGGGAAGGTGAGATTTGTGTACTCTCAATTAGTCATTTTTTAAATATCAAACAATACAATTGTATTGGAAATTCTTACTAATTTGCCGAAAAGAAAATAGAAACCATTCAAATACCATTTTGCGCTAGATTCCACGGATGACACGTTTAAATTCGCTTGTAGAAGCTGCTTTATTAATTGTATGGATCAGAATTCGCGATAATTATACAAATCTTCACGGAAGATTCAAATCAATATAAGGCACTGGCGTACTGGTACATGGCGATTGAAAAAAGGGTATTTCTTTAGACAAGATAACTCAGATTTTACTTCATGTCAAGTCAAATTT
The DNA here is from genome assembly GCA_037951105.1 of Echinarachnius parma. Classification (NCBI taxonomy): domain Eukaryota; kingdom Metazoa; phylum Echinodermata; class Echinoidea; order Clypeasteroida; family Echinarachniidae; genus Echinarachnius; species Echinarachnius parma. The sequence continues at coordinate 6,185 of JBAMJV010011095.1, read as the reverse complement.
CCGTCCTAAGTATGCACCAGATTGCATAATTTCCCTACCCACAAAGTCACTTCATATTTGTCTTAAATGGTCATTACTTAATATTTTCCACCTATTTTTATGTCATTGATCGGTCAACAAAATTTAGGAGTTGCCAATTTGTCGAGGAAAGCAATGATCAATTTTGCCTTTAAATAGCTCTCGTCCTGATGATGATGAGAAGATGAACGCACCCACATAGACGCACGGTTATGTAGACGAAAATGTTGCAAATCCGAAGAATGATGCCGTCGCGTGTCTTTTCACGTGGAATTTTGAATGGCGTCATCGTTTAACATTATTGTTCATCATCTGCCGACGGTGGAGAATTAATGTCTTTACATGTAGGCGCTCATGGGTGCCTTACGATATTACTGGATAATCGATTTTAACATTATTAATCGACAATTTATTACAACCAAATTCATAAGGCCTTATACTAGTCCCTAAAGACTCTGATGATGAATCAGAATGATGACAGAACTATCAAGAAGCTTCTTTTTTTTTTTTTTTTTTACAAAGGTGTTGAATGTTGTTCATTAAAGGGGACCACTAGGCAAAGAACAACATATTATTATATGTTTTGGTACCGTTTTGTGATATCAAATAGATACCTAACATTTTGCAAAGGGTTGTGTAATTCATAAACAAAGCAATTAATTTCCACCACTTACGGAACCACTGCTATTTCCTGGTTCCATACGGGCCAACCATTTGCGAGTGCGCCAATGCTATTCACGCGCACGTTTGTAAACAATAGATTCCCGGGCGATTCGTTCGCTCTGCACACGTTGCAATTCACCGCACACATAGCAGTCTGCGTAATTCAGACCGCATGAACGCATGCTTTACAATGGTGATGCGTTTCCAATTTTTTTTTCTTTTCTGGAAACATATTTTTGTGAACTTGTTGATGGAATGGAATACTAAAGATGTTACCTTTCTTTAATAAGAATATTATTTTTGGGTGGTGGTACCAAGGGGGGGTAACTCTCCATAGACGTACGTGTTAAAAAAGTGTCAAATTTGAAGCGATTTATCTAGGTCTTGAATATTCATGAGCTGTTCGCTTGCCCTCCCTCATATCTCTTAACTGTTAATCCAACATTTTTTGTAGGGAAAGCGAAAGTTCATCGCACATGCGCAGAAGAATACATTTTGATGAATATTCATGAAGAATTTTGTCATAACTTTTACCTTATTTAGTAATGGATATGCCTTATTAGTCAAGTTTGTCCATGCATAATGTCTATGAAATTATCAGTAAGGAATAATTAAGTATCGATAATATCGCGTAGTATCGCTAATCAGCTGATTTATTGCGGTCAAATTGTCCACACGTATTTAGTGCGACAGTACAACTTTCTCAACCCATCATCAGAATTGGAAATCATTTTGTGGCGCAAAGAGGCATTTTGAATGCCTAATTTTATGAGCATCGGGTCCAGAATATTGAGTGGAACGGAACGCAGTATTTGAACCATCAAGAGTTTACAGCAATATCGGTAAGTGTGCCTAAAATCCTCATAAGGTTTTACGCTTTAGTCAGTTAACCCTTCCACTGTGCGTAGGTCGTTATCTACGGTAGATAGCGATATTTAGTGTTTTGCTGGGCCACCAGCCGCGGGGACAAATTGTATCAATGTATGTAGGACCGTACCGGTACCTAGGGTGGTATTCTAATATTTGTCCTAAGTCAAATTTCGTCCTAAGTCATGATTTTGTCCTAAGTGGTATTCCAATATCCTTCCTAAATATTCTCCTAAGTCACCTCCTAACTTTTGTCCTAACTTTTCTCCTAACTTTGAGGCAAATATGCAAATTTATGCAAATTAGCGACTTAGGACAAATTGGTATTCTAATATGCACTTAGGATGACATTTCTAGGACATTTCCTAGGATTGCCCTGACCCTGTCCTAACTCCCATGTGTTGTGTACAAAACATTGCAGTGACCTACAAAACCCAGTGGCCGTTACATAAGCGCAGATCAATCTAGCGCGCACTGCACTTTCCTGGCGCAGATCAAAGACAATACAGCACGCGCATTTGCTCAGCTTTTACGCAAAGTGTCTTTAATGAGAGTTGCTATGGCTTCCCTCTCCTTTCTGATTGGATGCTTGTAAATGAAACAACATCAGTCATTGGCTCACATCTGCCTTGTGGGCGTGGCCAAAGCTTACTAATTTGCATTAAGATCATCCTAAGTCTAAATATTGGAATACCAATTTTGCACATCCTAAGCACGTCCTAACTTTCTGACTTAGGACAATATTTAGGACAATATTTAGGACAAATATTAGAATACCACCCTTAGATTCCTAAACCGTCTTGCTGCTACATTCAGGCAACTTAATAATAAGCGAAAGTTTGATTTTGTAGACACAAAAACGAATGGTCAGGCCATCAAATGTTGGTTTCGAGAGTCTAAATAAAGATCAGTATCATCATGTCAAGTCTCAATATCAATTTAATTGAGTAATTCGTCAGAAATTATTGAAGAAACAAGTTTAAATATTACTAGTTTTCAAATCTAACTAAAATTGAATGAAGTTTGATACGAGTCTGTGACTTTCAACTTGTACTGGACAGCTACCAAAGCCTGCCTAAGGCTAAGCCTTGGCTTTTAAAAGGCAAATATGGTCTAGGAATTAGGGTAGGACTAGGCCGGTCAAGTCCTCGGGCTCAAGCTCATGCTCTCATTCTAATATCTGGAAACACTGGAACACAGACTGATTTTGGTAACTGAAGTGATTAAAACTTTTTAAAAAGAAATCCAAATCACACTAGATTCTAGACAGGCAGTAGACAATGGGAATCAGTGCCAGCGGTCGTGGCCCAAGAATTAACTTGGTTACTTGGTCTTGGCCTTGCCCTTGGCCTTGGGTGGTTCATTAGTTACGGTCATTACAGTCATTCATAAACCAATTGTGTACAATTACATGTTAATGTTTAATACGTACGTGTACGTACTACGTAAGGCCTAATTAGATTAGGGCCATATTAGATAGTGGCTGGACCTGGTCTAGTCAGAAATAACCAACTCTTTGTGTGGTTTATTATGTGTTGTTGTTTTTTTTAAATAAAAACTTATACTGTACTACCCCTAAATGGAGCGGTCAGTGGAGCAACTGTCGGAATATATTATAGAGACTGTTTTTCAGGTCTAGAGACAATGAATAGAGTAGTAAAATTTCTGCTTGTGCAGGGTCCAGAAACTGCTGAGCTAGATGATAGTTGATGATAGATGATTTTTAAAATGATTGATAATTTTGCATGAATCTATGTTTATTGTGGTAGTACTACTAGTAGGATTCTATGTGAAATTATGAATGTAGACTATAGTATTTTAGACTCGTCTCAAAGCAAATTACTGATTAATATCTATGTTCCTCTTTTTTATTTGGTGAACTGGCACTGATGGTTCGAAAATCCAACGATGGACACTGTCTAAGTGTTCTTGAATTGAGTATTTACTGTGATATAAACAAATTCATAATCGGATTTATGTTTGTTTATTATTAATGTAGATATTTTGTTAATTTCTTCCATTTACAGCAGTCTGATTCTGGTGCTTCATTTGTTGGAGATTCTTTCGGCTAAGGTGTGCTTCATGTCAACTCTCTTCCTTTTCACCCATTGGAAATGCATGACGTGGATCATCACACCCAACAGGTAATCAACTTTTTTTTACTGATTACATTTCTGTCAATTTGTATAACAAATAGTGATATTTATGTTTGTACTATTCTAACACTTATTCGTAAATATTAATATAAATATTATTACTGCATTTGGTGAAAAGATTTGATATATATCTCAATTGAAATTATGGCATACAAAATAACAAAATACAACTCCCTGCTATATTTATAACAAGGTTATTTTTTAATGATTGTATTTGTTTACATTATATCTAAGATAAAATTAACTGTCTTGCAAATTGTATGAAGCAATATTATAGGAAACAATAATTACCTCATGGAATTAAATTTTAGAAGCAAGCAAAATAGACACCCACAGAGCTAGAGTGAAAATTAAACCAATACTTCTAGTTTCTATAGTAACGTATGTTTTGCTTTGTGTATTTTTTCTTGATTCAACAGATCAAGTTCTACCAGTATCAAGGTGAACAGACTGCATGGACAGCAAGCCAGAGGACTCGAGCAATGAATTAAGGGAGCCCATGGAAGATCGGCCATGTCTACAAATATGGTGCTGAATAGGCACACACACATCAGGACAATTATAAAAACAGAAAATGATATTGACCTGTGTATAGTGGCCATCCATGGAACTAAGAAAATATAGGCCACTGTAGAGTGTAGACAGGTGATCTCTACATAGGTTCTCTACCTTTTCCTCTGCATTAGATCACTTTTGTGGCCATTGCAGACAGGATATGGTTGCTATTAACAGGTGGTTTCTAAAAGACCGGTTTGACCTCTTTTTGTTTGTAATTACACATGGCAAGACAGCCAACAAAATGTTAAATAAGGCGAGAGGTTTAATTCTGGGACGGTATTTGATTCCATACAAGTAAAAATGTAGATTAAAAAACTGAGCTTTGATTATTTCATCAACTGAAAATGTTTCCCAAATTTTGGTGTCATTATGTCTTCAAATATTTAATTTAGACTTACTGAAGTAAAAATCTAAAAAAACGATTTTAATACAAGTTTTCAGCCTAGAAAATGCTAAGTAAATCTGTATTTTAAAGTATTGAATTGAATACCGACCCTGGTTATTATTATTTTTTTTTACTGGTGCTAAAGTATTGGTTCATTTTAACAAAGTCTTCATTAGATTAAATATTTTAAAATTCACATTTTTAAATGTAATAATTAAATCACAAGTTACTGCCGGGAATTATAAAAGTGATAGTTGAGTTCTGGTAGAGAGAGTACAGTTTAAGTCAAACTGAATTTTAGTAATCAAAACCTACACCATTACATTACTAACTAATAATTATAACTCCACCATGCTCAAAAGGAATACAAATTTACAAATGACTAAGTAAAAAGCCTGTTATCATTCAAAAAGAGCTGTTTAAACTGAAGAGGGCGCTTTCAAAAAACGCATTTGTTTAAACCATTTAAAATAAAATATTGTGCATGTTTTGTTAAAATAGTAATTAGATAGAGAGATAATAAAAAAAAACTATCTAAAAAAACTCTTTTGAAAAGAGGAGGCATTTTAAAACGAATTTTAACGGCTGGTTCAAAATTATCGGATTCTTGTGGGGCCCCACAATTATTACAAATGTTATGTTTATGGATATTTTAGCCTTTTCTGAACCGATTTTGATCAAATAAAGTTTATTCTTCCATTAAAATTGTATTCTCTATCAAATATGACACTCAGTTTTTCATTTTCTCACAACAAAATGATTTTGTGTAGCGCCCTCTCAACCAAAACTCAACTATCCCTTTAAAGATGGTGTTTGTTAAACAATATATTGATGCAATATTTATCATATACATAATACAATGTAGTAGCAAAGGGGTTAGTAACATTCTCATTTATTTCAGAATACTTTTGCACAGACTTAATACATCAGGATTTATGGTGTTAATATTTCAAACAGTATAGCTATAATGAATCAATAATTTGATATACTTAATCAACCAAAATAAATTTCTTGCATTGCCCCATCCATCTTGTGTAATCTATATTTTGATTATATGAACCCATTTTGGTAAATTCCAATATGACTATAGTTTTTAATTTGTCAATTCTCCCTACCATAACTCATATTATATAATAATTAGTACTTTATTGAATTAACATTTATACTTATATATTGTTAGTGAATGTGTATATATTCTTCTTTTTTGTAAAAGTATAATTATACAGTTTTGATTATTCATGTAACTTTAAACAAAATAATGTTTTTTTTTTGGTTAACCAAATTATTAGTTACAGAATATTTTGTGTGCGTTTTAATCTTATATCAAAGTGTATGTGTATATAGTAGGACCTCAATTATTTTATTGTAATTTATCATGTTTGGATGCTAGCCGTTACATTTCATGTGTACATTTTGTGTCTGAATTCTGTTTGAAAAAAAAAAACAACAACACTGAATTGAATTTGAGATTTCAAATAGTGAACTGTATAACTTGCATTAAAAGATCATAATTATAAATGTAAATTGAAGAAATATGG